>JAQGAW010004561.1:0-10737 GCA_034698025.1 Phthiracarus crinitus | reverse complement strand
ATATTTTTATTAAATGCAATTAAAATAACTTAAATTATTAGACTTAAATAAAAATCAATAATTCATTATTTATTATACAAAAATAACTATTAAAACTAGTATGTTCCACATTCTAATAATATTAGGGTTTATTATCAAAATTTAACAATTCAAGTGATGAGATATAAAATAGAATAATAGATCGCGAACTCTTCAAAAATTTCGCAGAGATTACAAAATCCAATTATTTTAATGAGAAATTTTCACTTTTAGTAAAATGATGACAAACGTTTAATATTTAAGTTTTTGGATATTTTTTTAAAATTTTTTACTTGGAATATAATCGTTACTTAAATGAATTCTTATAATAATAAGCAAATATAACTTAACAAATAATGAATAAATAAATATAAATTGAAGAAAAACTAGAATTGAATATTATTATTAGTAGTATACATACATTAGAGATCTTCGTAACGCTATGGGATGACGTCAAAAACACACTATTTTTATCAATATTTTGAACGCGAAAAAGTTCCAAAATATTTGGGAGGAACATTTGAAAAAGATTTTACAAAAATGCCACCAAATTGTACATTAAATGCATATGAATTAGCTGTAAAATATTCAATTGATTCAAAAGATGAGAAATATTCATTAGTTTATGATGTTATGTGAACCGATTATAAATGATTAAATGGCTAAACTATTAATTAACTGAGAAACTGGTTAAATATCCGAATAAATTTTATTTATATGATTAAAACAAAAAATAAATTTTAATAAATGATTAGATTATTTGTTCATATATTTATTTATTACTAAGTGAATAATGGTAATCAGAGCTGATATTGGAGTTTTAATTCCAGAAAAAATTTGTCTATCGCTCTCAATCTGTCACTACGTTTTAAATAATTTAATGAATAAAAATTTAAGTTTGTTTTAAACTGGCTTACAATACACAACTGTATAATTTATTTATAAAATTATAGGTAAATCGGCATATAAGACACTTCATTACGGTATATCGTTCGAGATAACGAATATTAAATCTAATTTAGGGTTCTATGCTAAAAAACCGCCAATAGTGGTAGATGTAGCAAATACGCAATATTTGATTTTAAATTTTGATCTTAAGCCTCCTATCAAACCATAAATCTCTATTTTAATGGTTATAAATCAGTAAAATCTCATAATTAATTTATATTATTGTTTAGTTAGAATATTGGGAGAATTCAAAATTAGACATATTATAATTGTGAACAAACCAATCTTTTTGGAAATCTTTCAATAATTAATAATCTGTTAAATTTCAACGAAACCTTCAATGTTTATTCTTACAATAAACTCAAAAATTTATAAAATTATTATTAATTGTAAAATTAATTTTTAATATTATTAACCGGTTTTAAGAATATACACATAAAATATTTTGTTTGTTAATTATTTGTTAAAATATTAATACAAAACAGATAGTTTTGGTTTGTTTTGGAACATGTTTTGAACATATATTTGAATAAATATGTAATTGCATAACAATATAATCTAAACATTCATGAATTATTTAATATATTGCGTTCAATCCAATATAAATTATATTGAATGCTAATAAATAGCATTCCAGTCACTTCACCGCACATTTTCGCGTCTTTGCCTTTTTCAGTACGACTTAAAATTCCGATGAGAACCGCACGTCCATCAGAATACTGCACGAGAGGTCCACCTGAGTCACCCTAAAAATTCGTAATTAACAAAAATTATTTCATTAATGATATATACTGTATAATTATCGTATAGCTTTGATTACTGTGATTTTGGTTGTAAAAATCGAAATTGACAATAATATTCACTTAACAGTGTTATTCTATTCTCAATAATTACCGTAAATTACTGTGTATAGCGCGCACCCTATGTATAACTTTAAGAAAATCATTACATTATTTCAACAACCAAAAATTCTTATAACAACCAAATTTTATAAAACATTGATTTTATCCCCAAATTTTTTAATTAAAGTTTAAAAATACAAGTTTATATAGCTTATATAATTTACTTTAGTTATTTTCAAAAATGTTTAATCTGATTAGAAATTTTCAATTTTTATTAGTCCCGAATGTCTATCACAGTGGTTATCAAACTTTTTCCTTCCGCAACCTAAAATATCCATAAACAAGAACGACACGTTATTATTAAGCTCACTTTTTGGAGTATTATTAATATAAAAAATATTAAATTTTAGAAATGTTCAAGTTTTTTCATCTTCTAACTTATTAATTTGACTGCGTACACACAGACGGACGGAAAGCATAAGCTCGACTTCTCTCCGAGAAAGTGAGCTAAAAATTTTCTTGCGACCCATATTTATTTGTTTTTCAAAAAAATTAATTAATAATTTGCTCATAATTTTTAAATATTAATGATGAGAATAAGCTCATTTATTCTGAACTTGAGCTTCGACTAGTTGCGCTTCGCTCAATATTGGTATGCATTGAACTTGGGCTTATCTTTTTAAGCTCAAAATATCAACTACCCTAATTGATTTTTGAACTAGAGATTAAGATTAGAGCTTTGAGCTTGCTTATAAATTAATAAGTTTAAAATATTCAGTTTAAACAAATTTTAAAATTTGATTTTCATTAAATAACGAAAATTTTAAATATAAACTAAATTTCATAAAAGCCCATAAATCTCACCAGCAAAAGAAAAAGCCTGAGCTTAAAAAGCTCAAGCTCACAAGTATATGAGCTTTGAGCTTGTACTATAAGCTCGAAAAGGTTATTCTTATCACTACCCAATTATATTGCCAAAACATTGTAAATCAGTCATGTCCTATCCCAATCTTTAATTGCTACAAAATGCAAAAATATGTTATTTAAATAATTAATTGACAACTTTATGTGCGACCCAATGCTAATGTTAATTTTAAAAATTCTTTCGATCTAATTTTTTCTTTCTCCCACCCTATTTTGGGTCGCGACCCATAGTTTGGGAACCTCTGGTCAATCAGATCTATTAAAAAATCCGCTTTACAATAAAAAATAACTTTACACTTAAAAAACTAAAATCTTTTAAACAACCAAAAATTGAACTTTTTATTCCCATATAACAACCAAATTTTTTATTTTTTATTCCCAAATATCTGATTATAAAATATACTTACATCACATACAACTGCTCGTTCAAAAATAGATGTAGTTCTGTATACTTTTTGTCCTCCCATTCCCATCAGATTAAACTCGATTACAGCAGATTTTAATGTTCCCACATTAACCTCGTCATCATTAACGGCACCCCAACCCGAAAATGTTGCCAACTCTTTTGGCATAATTTCAAATGTTATGCGTGGCAAACAAACTCCATTCGCTTTGAATTGTTTCGTGTCGAGACTATTCTTAAATTTGATTAAAGCGATGTCATGTTGTCGTCCTCTGATATCATCACTATATTGCTCGTGAATTATTGTTTTATCCACCGCGTGATAATCATCAAGAAATTTTGGATAAGCAGAAATTCCCGGAAAAACTTTTATTTCTTTTGCAGACCAACTGTTCACAACAAATTATTTTATTTTCAAAACATATAATATTTAGTATTAGTATTAGTTCTGTTACCCAGAAATACAATGAGCAGCAGTTATTACCCAGTATTCATTGAGAAGAGCACCGCTACAAATGCCATTCTCAATGAGCCACCATCTGTAACAAGTAATAGTGATATAATTAGTAGGGCCAGGATATTTCGGTTAGAAAAAATGCATATTTCGGTCGACTTTCTGTTGAAAAAACATTGCAAAATCGGTTAACATTTCGGTTGAGATTTAATTTATAATTTTGAAAAGTAAATATATTTAAATCATTATTGTTTAACATTTAAAATGCTTTATGAGTAAATCTAATTGTTTTCGCTCTTAAAATGCTTTAATACATATTAAACTCTAATCATTTTGGAAAGTAATCTGTTATTAAGAGATCAGTTATCAAGAGTACTCAATTAAAACCTTTTATTGACTTTAAATTTTAAATAATAATATGTTAACGAATTTTTCGACATTTAATTAATTTTTTATTTTTAAAATTAACTATGATATAAATAATGATACTTAATTTCATAATAATTTGCTAAAATCTTAATTTCTAATGGATAAATATACAGTAATTACCATTTTGGTTGAAAATTCATATATCGGTTTTTTCGGTCAGAAACTAGAAAATTTGGTTTTTCGGTTATATATATTATGTCCTATAATGTTCGTTTAACTTTTATTATGCTTATTTTTGTCACAACCGAACATATAAGCAAGAGAATATAAGGTTCGGCTAAAACCGAAATAAACTGGGCTTAATAATTAGTTTATTGACCAATAGTTAATAATGAATAGAATAAGCAAAAACTTGTTGAGCAAAAACAGTTATTAAAATTTTAACTCAAAAACTAGGTGCTTGAGGCCTAATAAATATAGTTGTCATAAACTCATTTATTTATTATTACGTTTAAGCTTTCAGCTGAACTTACAAAATAGAAAAAGTAAATTTTTTAGCTCCTAAAGAAAAAAGAGAAGTCCAGCTATGAATGTACAATATATGCGCTAGGTAAGAATTTAATATGCACAAGGGTTTTTTCAATATGAAATTTACAATTTTAATTGCAATTCAATTAAAATTAAAAATTTTTTATTTAATTTAATTCTCATTCTTAACTTTTTTGAAAATTTAGTTGCATTTCGATTTCTAGATTCAAAAATTTATAATTTAAATTGATGTTATATTTAAATTTTATAAAAATTTTAATATATATTGCATTTTATATTATATTAATCGAAATTAAAATTCAAAAAAGTTCTATTTCAATATTAATTTTTCATTTTATAGCTTTATATTACATTCTAATTTTAATTTCTATTTTCATTTTTAGTTTATTTAAATTGCATTTTGATTTTCCATATTTATTTTTTTTGTTTTAAATTTTCATTTATATTACAATTCTATTTCGATTTTTGTCAAAAATTTTTTTTAAATCAATTGCTTTTTGATTTCTCTTAAATGAAATTGAATTTGAAAAATTTTTATATTTTTATTTTAATTTATACAAATTGAAACAACACTAATATGAAGTTGACAGAAGTTCTGTGAAAAATCTTTGGGAAATTTTAAAATTTTGTTTAAGAATAATAGCACAATTCTTTTAAATAAAATGCGTATTAGCATAAAAATAACATTTAGTAAAATTTAGCAGAAACACATTCATTATATTTGGATAAAGATTAATTTTAAAATGCTAATTATAATGATATTATGGACAAAAAAATTTTAATTGTAAAATACTTTGATTTAAATCTAAATTCTTTGAGAAAATTAAAGAAAAGTAGGTATTTTTCTCAAAGAATAATTCTATGTGAATAATAAACTTCTTAGACTTTCTTTGATCAAAGAATATTTTATCCCTTCCTAATGTGATAGAAAACACTAGAAACTCAATGAAACGTAGACTGGTATGATTGAGATGCTTTTAATTAATGTGAAAAAATGTATTATTGTAGTTAATAAATAATTAAATAGAAAAACGTTTTTTATTTTAAAACAAAATACAAGTTTATATTTACCGTCTCATCTTAAGTAATACCGTATAAGGAAACTCTCCAACATTAGCATATCTTCCTTTGTAAATATTACTTAAAGCTATCTGCTCTTGAATTGTTTTATGCCATCGAAAGCAGGAACTTGTCTTTTCGATTGAATCGAATGACTTTAGACCACATGACTTAAGAGTGACTTTTTGGATATGACCGATCTCTAAGTATCGCGATTCACACAAATCGCATAAATATAGCGCTAAATGATTTAGAAGTTTTCCATTAATAAACAATAATAAGTAATATAATTGTTAAATAATTGTGAAGTGAAAAACATTAGCATTTAAAATACATGTATACAAAACAGTTACATACTAAATACAATAATTGAAATCACAATTGACATTTCGTCGAAACAGAATTTTAAAAGATTTAGTTTTTAATTTGAAAAGTGTTTGCGTTTTAAAAGTTAAATAATGTATAAAATTATAATAATGTTAAACTAGTATTTAATACTTATTGCTAACAATAATTTAGTTTATAATACTAATGCGCATTTTCTTTAGTCATATAAAATTAATTATATATTAGATTTAAGATTTCTCGGATTTCTATTTCATATTTCATTAGTATAAAAACTCTATACGTTTTTATCGTATATGTGTTCAAAATATAAATAGTTGTAACCTAATTAGTAAAGTAAATTGAGTTGTAAATAAAAATTAATTAAATATTATATTTACAATAATTTTAAAATGCAAATAACTATAACAACCTTTTTTAGCAATCATTTTTTGTATGTATTAATCGATTTATTATATTATTTTATTTTAAACATGATTTTGACATAAAATAATTATTAAGGCATCGAAAATCGTTAATTAACGGGTGTATTAGAATATAATAATTATAATTAAAAACAAGTTATGAGGTCCTAAAAGGCTCAAAAAATTAAGAATAAGTAAACGAGATAAACGATGAAACAATCATAAAAATATCTAACAATTTTAATAATTTTATACGATTTTCCAATTTTTATAAATTTTATATGATATATTATATAATAATGTATTATTTTAGAGACACTGGATTCAGTACCGCTGTTTGATCGATATCTTTACTTTAATTAACAGATTAAGCATTACTAAAATTTTAATCATAAGATTTAATCATTTTATTCAAATTAAAAGATGAAAATTTAATAAAGATTAAATAATAATACTTTATCATTAAATGGGTAATTATTGATCGTTTAGTTAAAACACAGTTAATTTTACACGCTTTATTGTTAATTCTCGTTTTCTGTATTCAAATCAAATTTATATACCGGTATTATTTATAATTAAATATTTAAAGGCTAACTGCGTACGTTATTTATACGAGTTTTCAATGACAATTTTAATCAAATTATTCAATTTTATAGTTAATAGCTTCGGTAGTATTGCGTGGTTTTATATAATCCTTCTGAGTGTATGTGCTCTGTGCTCAATTGAACCAAATAAACCCGTCCACAGTCCGACTACTGCTAGTTAGATATACAGTAACAAAACTGTCATCAGACAGAACAACGGTTAAACTTTATCATTAATTTATCTCAAACACAATATCTCGTAAAACTATAAATTCCTTCGATGTCAATATAAAAAAATAAAAGAAAATCTTTGCAAATATAAGTTTCGATAAGCATATAAATTCAAATTACATCCGTTTATTCGTAAGCACTATTTTAGACAACAATTGTGCGCTCATTGAGATAAATAGTTGTGTAATAAACTTAATTAAAAATAATTCGATACGAATGCAATCACATTTCGATGTAGTCATGTATGTTAGATATATATTAATCCTTATAACCAAACAAAGAGAATTTCAATAATCAATAAATATTCGCATTTTGAAGAATAATAGATAATATCAAAAATCATTGATTTAATATGAAAATGTGTAATATTATAATTTTACTATTAATTAGTACTGTACAAAAGCAACCAGTTTTCCAATTATCTGTCCGAACATTAATATTGCTGCCGAAGAATTTCAGCCTAAAATTATTTCAGGAATATTGTCGAATTCATCAAAACTATTTGACATCAAACCGAACGAGTTATTGTATGACAACAATGGTATGGTTTACGCATTTTATCCTAATTTTATAACAATAGAATTGGGAAGTGATTATTACATTAATAATATTCATATGCGATTATTGGACATCGATTTGAGAGATTATTTTTATACTATTGATGTGTCGCGTGATAATACCAATTGGACACGAATTATTAATCGCACAACAATGCCATGTCGTTCGTGGCAATACTTGAATTTTGAACCGATAATTGTCAAGTATATTCGTTTAATGGGCGATAGTAATACGAATGCTATTCTTCATATCATTAAGTTTAAAGCATTTTTCAATGATAAACAATCATATAAATGAGTTTAAATTAGTTTCAAATTAAAGCTCTATTATATTAGATGTGTATGAAAATATTAGTTGATTACAATAAATTTGTGATTAAATATTAAATTTATTTTCTTTGAGTATTAGAACAGTTAAAAATTTTAAAACAATACAATGTAAAAGATATAATTAAATGATTAACATATGAAAAATTAAAAAAGTAAATTACAAATTGTGTTTGTTCTTAACTTTTAAAAATTAATGTTTCTTACAGTTTAGAAATTAAGAGATTTCTAAATTTAATTAAATTTTTGTAAAGGAAAATCAAAATATAATTAATAATTACAGTAATCTTAAAATAATAGTTTTGGTTAAATATAAGGCGAATCGAATAAACAGATACACCAAAACAAATTCCGTACAGTCCGCCGATATAGCAGAACAAACTTTCGAAAGTTTCCAATTCTGTTTCGTCTTCCGATAAAATTATATTCTGTTTGTCGAAATAAACGTTTAAAAACAATTGATTATTGAAATTATTGAATTGAGAGTAATTTTTGATATCATAATAATCATTCGTACAATCGATAGGACACATTGATTTGCAGATTTTCGTTATGTTAGAAATATATTTTTCACATTCATTATTACTTTCAAAAGAACAATAACTAGAATCAGTAACCTTATGATCCAAATCAGAAACGATTCCATTTATATTCCAAATTTCACAATTAATTATTTTCGCGCAATTAATGATTAAACATTTTCGTATACAATTTTCATGAGATTTCGCTCCAAAATATTTTTGTACGTCATTACTATTATATTCACTGCAATCTGATTTATACGGATACTTCAAATATGTTTTTGATACCAATGATATCTCGACAGAACTATAATATTCACCGATACTGACCCAATTTACTGCATAATTTTGATTCGATAATTTGGGCATAAAATGGCGCGAACTGTGAATAAAAGCCTCAAATGGAATACTTTTCGTTGACAATTGAACAAAAATATTTTCTCGAAGTGAGTTTGAATGGTATGAATTTAATGTATATTTAATGGTTGGTAAATATGTTATACATTTGTGAAATAATCGTTCGAATTCATAGTCCCTATTCTGATCATATTTTATGTTTGCGAATCCATAAACTGAGTGAAATACTTTTCGAAAATTTTCACCATAAAAATTATAAGAATTATTCCATTCGCCATAAAAATGTGGTGATATAAACTTTTCAAAAAATTCATTGTTGAGCTCTTTTAAAACTTTATCCTTTGTTATTAAACTCTCATTATGAATATATTTATAAGAAATTTCATTATAATTTGAGTTATTAATAAAATTTATAAATCTCTCCGTAAAATTTTGTGTATAAAAAGGGTGAAAACACATGGTCACAGCAGGTATCGGTATCTTATCGATGCTGTCGTGCTTCACCGATATCTTCATCTCAGTTTCAAACTTTAAATAGTTGCTTATTTTGAATATCGGATGAATTAATAAATAAACTAAAAATGTTGTAAAAACGAATATCTGTTGATTATTAAAAAAAATTATTTTCTTAAATTTTAGTTAATTTCATACCTTAATTATTTTCCTAATTATGTTGAATATTCTTAGTGAATAAATTAATTCGATAAAAATTTCAATGTTTTTAAATTTTAGCATTAAAATTCCTTTAATGTTAATGAGCTTTTGCTTAAAATCATATAAGGATAAACCATTCCATAAACCGATTAATCCTCCGACAGAAGCAAAATATTCAATAAAAAGTATTTTAGGATTATATGAATATATAGAATAATAGTGATCAATAATCGAAACTTCAATCGATGGTATAAAATAGGATCCATTCTAAATCAATTATTTTAAAGTAACAATGAACTTATTTATTTCTCATTTGGAAGTTTTATTAATTTTCTCAGAGATTTTATCAACGATTTTTTAATAAATTTGTTCATAAAAGTATAAAATGTTCTTATACTTATAACATTTTTAAATGAATGAAATATTTAAGATCATTGTGTCCTTCCATAACTAAAATATCAAAGCCGATCAGTTCGTGTGGTTTAAGTTTTTTTAGGAAAAAAATCCGAAAAGATAATTTTTGAAAAACCACATAAATTTAAAAAATACGAAAGAAAACTCTAAGTTTCTCAATCCCTATAATATATATGTGTTAGATATAAACTTAGATTATATTCAAGTTTATTCAAAGTTAATACAGTATATTCAAACTGATAACTAAGTTAATGTCTAAAGTTTTAACATTAAATGTGTTTATTTAATTTTAAATCTTTTTACTATTCATATATGAAGAAAAATTTCAGATTATTTTATATTAATTTATAATAATTAATTGATTAATTAATATAACTTACACCCCATTGATAATCACTTAAATGTTTGTATTGAAGTTTATCAATGAAATAATATTCTTCGTTACATGCAATCAAACAGGTTTTATCACAAAATAGTTTTTCATTTACAGATTGTGCTGACATTTCATTTGAGTCATTGTAATTGCAAAAATTAAATTCAAATAATATATGATCATTCAGTAATAAATTTAATGACGAGTCATATAATGGGATACAACCGTATTTGTGGTAATAGTGATTAAAAAGGCAATCACTTATACACTGATCGCGAGTTCCATATCCATAATCGCGACAATTAGTGTCATAAGGCGGTGGTAAGCAGTAGTAGGTAAGGCCCTTTAGGGTTGACCAATCAGCGACGAGCATCCGCCATTTTGAACCAATCAGCGACAAGCAT
>JAQGAW010004560.1:0-10738 GCA_034698025.1 Phthiracarus crinitus | reverse complement strand
ACCCCGACATCCACCCTACCCACTCCGACACTCACCCGACATACACCGACACTTACCCAACCCACTCTACACCCACCCAACCACTCCAACCACCCGACCTACACGACCATCTTCGACCATGCAATCACCCCGACCAAACATCACCCTACCTTTACCTACCAGGACCCTATCCCGACCCCAAATTGAATTTTTTCCCACATCAACCCCCTAAGAGAAGCCCGCCGTCCAGTAACCCCCCTACATGCACTCCTTGGTTAATACTGAATCCAATGATAAGGGTTTCGATGGGGTGGAGCCCTTAGGGAAGGAGCCTATAAAGGTCATCAGAAACAAACAAACAGACAATCTTTGAGACTTATATATTAAGAAAGTATAAAAAATTTGCCTATTAATAAATATATACTAATTAAGATTGTATGTATGGCTGAATTATTAAAAATTCGGAATAAATGCAATTTGCGATTTCATTAAATCTTTGAGTTATTGCATTAAATCAAATGATGTCTTCAAAACAAATCATTTTTCATTTAAAAATTAACATTATATGTAGTGTATGTCACCCTAATTCACTACACTTTGGATGTACGGTTCTAGATGTTTCTAGAACTTAGATTACTCATTGCATTTACGTTATCAATTAAATAATTTTGTTCATTACTGTTAACTTATGTTCACTAATGTATTACATGTTTGCTTATTAACACATTTTGTATAACTAACGCATTGTAAACAATAAAGGTTTTCAGTTCTTGAATGCTATCGTTTTCCTAACTATTTCATTCCCTATCTTTTACATTGTGTTCACTATCGTGAACACATTAATCTATTCTTCTGTGTTATCTCGTGGTTATTCTGGGCATTTTTTCTCAGTTGTCAACATCGATACTAACCTTCGGATCTGACAACTACTGTCGTGTACATTACTATGTTAATATGATTTTCGACATATTACAAAAAAATAACCGAAATCAATTATTTTTGAAGTGATTTCAAATTAACAGTGAAATATTTGTTAAAATAAACTTAAAATATATGAAATAAATTCTTGGAGTAAATAATTTATTTCAGTGTTAATTAGCTTCAATTTCAAAATTAGCTTAAGGATTTAAAATGTCCTATATCATATTCCTTATTATATATTAATCGTTTCATCTCTGTTTCTCTGATTTCCCTCTCTATCGCGTTCTCCTATAATACTAAATTAAGATGTTTTTCTTGCTTTTGCCTAAAAATATTTAAAATTTTTTAAAAAGAATATTATTGTAACTTTAAAAATTAAAATAAAATAATAAATAACTGATATATTAAACAATATAAAATATCATACGGGCTTTAATATATATGTACGGTTTAATAAAACAAAAGTAATGAATGCTAATATATCTTAACGTGCCATTGTTTCCGCATGCATATGAGCGAAAGCAAATAATGAGGTTAATGTTTATAAAGAAAAGATTTTAAAATAATTATTAATGGGCCAATAATTATTCTGTGCATTAATCAATGAGGCTATAAAATTTAAATTTCTCCCATTTTCGTTTCTTTTGTCAAAAATTCATCGTTTCTTTTGTCAAAAATTTGACATTCTTGATAAACTTAGAATTTAAAATCTTTAGAAAAATTGAAATTAATTTTACAAAATTTACAAATAACAAGTTTTGACATATTTTGTGTTTTATTATTAATTATAATATACGGTGAGACATTTAACAATTGGAAAATTAATTGTATTTATATTTTAAAATTTTTTAAATCGTTTTAATAGAAAATAATTAAAAGATTTTTTTTGGGTTAAATTTTTAACAAAAGGTATTGACGTAACAAAATATCTATCGTAATTTTAAATAAAGTAGAAAATTTTTATTACTTATTCATAAATAAAATTTAAAACTTATAAAATTTATTTCAAATACTTTTTAAACTAATAAGAAATAAAATTAAAAATTTAATTTGTAAAAGTTTACTGATATATAAGTTGGTACACATGGAATATAAAATAGTTAAAATTAAGGAAATATATTAATTTGGCTGATATATTAAGAATATGCATCCTTAGTTTTTGATACTCTAAAGAATTTAGTTCGAATAGCTTTACATTTCATTAAATCAATTTGACAGAATTATGAATATTTTTAACTCATAGAATTTTTCAAATTTTAAAATAGAAAGTATTTAAGATTTGTTTTATTTATAAAGTATATGCGATAAAATGAATATGGAGTTGAGAATGTATATTGTGTATTGTTATATGTTATGTTTCGCTGGAGTTTAATACAGCTTCATTTAACTCAAGTCAGAACTAATAATACTACATGAAAGTTGTGTAAGTATATAAATCTATTTGCATTTCTTTCCTCTAAGTTGTTAAAGAACTGAAATAAACAAGAATTTCCTTATAATTCAAGGTAAAAATTAATTGCTTTCTATATTATGCATTTATTTCTCATAATATGTTTCCGCATGACAACAAATTGTGTGATTTTAATTTCAAAATAGCTGAAGAAAAACTGATTTAAAATTCATGAAACATTATAATGTGTCATTAATATTTTAATTGTTTTCGTTTACTTAAATATCACCAATTTATATTCATTTATACTTAAAAACATGTTGATTGTTTTGCTGATAACTCTAATCTTAAAAATCAATTCATCCGTAAATTAAAATCATTTAAAAAATTTCATTTTAGAAACCATTTGTACATATTATAAAATCATTTTACAAAATTGTAAAAATTATTTGTTATTTAAAAAATATTAATAAAATGTTTTACAGATTATTGGGAAATGTACTTTATGATCATGAAATATAAATAGTTATAAAATTTATTTAATAGAATACTTTGATTACTTAATATAATATTATAACCAAACTTTAAATTTACTTTATGCTTAAAATTTTTGTATTTAAATTTCAGCATTAATCTGGTACAAAAACAACCCTAAACCCTTGATTCGCACCAACAACTTTTTATTTATAAATGGAAAAAAATTGGGCTTTATAATATACCACACTAACTTAATTCAGAGTGAGTTTCTAATTTTTAATAAATACCTCATATATAAAATTTTTAAATTTATAATCATTTTATTGCATGAATAGAAATTATTGGGAGAAGTCACGCTTTTTAATATTAACATAATTTGCTTTTTTGATTATTATTATTAAACAAATATAAACTAACGTAAAGTTTTTTCCATTTACAATGTTATAAATCATTTTTTCATGAAATTTCCTCTTAAACTTAATTTATAAGTTCTTAAAAACATTCATAAAATACTTAAAGTTAAAATTAAAAAGTATTCATTTATATTTCATCAAAATATATTTTTATAAATATTTAAAATACTAAAAGAAAATTTAACTTAAATGTTTTGTATAAATGAAATAAAATTTTACTTCATTTTATCGACTTCAAATTAGTTGTCTGACTTACTGTCATCGTGTAGCAGTCCCAACATTATATAAAGGTCAATCAATCGTTTCATAAATTATTAAATAATTTGGATATCTTGTCATTAACCAAACGTATTATAATTTGAAATTATATGCTTTGATTAAGCTGTTAGAAAAAGTATATATATTTAGAACAGTGAAGAAAATCGGAATGAATTTTTTTATCGTATAGAATAAAATCTAATAAATTACACTTCCTTATTAAAAAAGCTTAAATTTTCAAAGAAATTTTTATTTTATTATAAGCATATTAAAACTTTTATTATATATAAAATTTTTATTGAATTTATATATAGTTATATAAATTTTATTATTTTTATAATAAAGTATATTCAATATTTTAAGAGTTTATCTTTAAAAGTATATAATTTACACCCGTTACATAAAGAAGCAATACATCTTAATATATAAATCTCAAAATTTGTTTGTTTGTCTATATGTGAATCGGAAAAGGCTACTGAACTTGGGGCGCCACCCCATCGAAACCTATATCAACTGATTCAGTGAAGGGTTTGGAGGAGCGGGCCTCCCTCAAGGGTTAAGGTGGGAAAAATTTAAAAATTAACAGTTCATTTAAACAATAAAAATTTGCTAACGAAATTATAAATTACATTTTTAAAATTTAACATAAATGTTAATTTTTTAAATTTTATTTATTTCTCCTGATTTTTATAAACTATTGGTTTATTCAATTATTATTTTATTAGCTATAATTTAAAATATAATATTTATATTAATCAGCTTGACAACTTGAGCTGATTTAGTATTCAGCTCCTATAAGTATGAGCTGAGCTGAGCTGACGACCTGGAATTTGTAATTATATATAAATATTTTATATGAAAAATTTTTATTTTACTAACTTATTTTTGTTTCTAAACATTACAATATTATAATGACTTATTATTATGTGACTAATTTATTTATTCAATCTTTTTTGAATTTTGATTCATATTTATATGCATAATTCAACAGTAAACAGAAATATAAATTAAAAATGCACAAAAGTCAGCTCAAACAGCTCGATATACCGAGCTTAAACTGAAAGCTGAGCTGAACATGAGCTGATCATTTGTGAGCTGAGCTGATTTTTACAGCTCTAAAACAAGAGCTGAATTTCTGCTCGAGCTGCAGCTAGCTCAGCTGCATCAGCTCCTGCTCACATCACTACGGCCGGTTTAACCGACCCAAGAACAGGTTATGTTTTAATATATGTGGCGGACAATTTTTTTATTTCTTTTTTTATTTTAAGAATAATAAATAATCTATATAAGTTTGAACACTTATAATTTCCAAATAGACAAATAAACTAATCAATAATCTGATTTATACTAAAATAATGTAATTAAAACAATCATCTTCTATAAAATCAAGTGACACTATAATGTTCACCTTTATTTAATGTATTTTATTCGATTTAATTTTTACAAAATAAACTGTTAAATGTAACCGCAATACAAATAGTTAAACAAACAAAGAGCAATGCATTACATTGATATCGATCATGATTACAATTTTAATCGATTTATTTTAAACTATTGCTGAGATATCCACAAGTTTTAAGAATAACATACTCATAATCACTAAAACCTAAATATAAATTTATAAAATTTATAGTAGAATTAAATTATAAATACTAATTATAGCACTTTATAATACTTCATAAAATCGAGAATCATTTATGATAAACAATTTCCAACAGTAAAACCCAACGCGATTCTGACTCATTCTTTCGATAAACGATGATATCTTTATAATTAAAAATTTATAGCAAATATTTTTAACAAAATGTGTTCTCATAACAATATATAATTCATTACCTTTAATCTCATACTAGCCTTAATTCGTGTTTTAGAAACAATTGAATAATATCTCATTAGTAATTTATAGATATTTTTAGTTTCTTTTGTTAGTGAAGAAGCAGTTCTCATAAAACCAATTAGTATTGAAATGGTGGCAAATGCAGCATAAATTAATATTATTCGGCTAATAGTAGTCATTTTACCATATATTATACTGTATAACACGAGGCAAACAATGCTGGATATAAATAAATAAATCAATAATGAAAATTTTGCCCAAAAGTTATTATTATAGTCATCTATTTCTGAAAATGTTTTATCCAAATATTTTATAACCGAATAGATAACAGAATTATTCATATGTGACGTTTTATTTTTACAAATATTTTTTAATTTTAAATTTATCGTTCTTAGTTTCAATTTTAGATAAAAGCAAATTAAATAGAAATAAGTGATTTGCCATGAAATAACAGCGCAGAAGTATCCGCCACCATAAACATAGACAACAGCCCACGGAAATGTATAAAAAAGCATTTCTATATATCTATGATTAGTTAGTTGTGGAATAAAATTAATAATAAACCCAAATATTGGAATAATTATAGACATATTGAAACCGATAAATTTGAAAAGAGTTTTAGTTTTTTTAAGAATCTTTTGAACTGTTTTCGATTCGTTTATGCCTAAAGAATATGGTGTAATATATCCGGCCATCATTTCAAATACACTCATAAATTTAGGAAATATATCATTCTTGTAATTAAAATAATGTATTGAATGGCTTATAATTACGAACAAATAACAAAGTATTAAACAAGAGTTAAATTGATATCGTATTTTTAAAAAGTAGGAAAAATCTCCAATTTTAATAAAGAAATCTGCTTTATCTTCTTTAACCAAAATCGAAATAAATGATCGAATGCATAGTATTATTACAATACTAAGTGTTAGCCATGTATTATAATAGTATTGACTCCTTTTCGCGTTACCAATTGTGAACTGCCATAAACCAATCTCATAAAAATGATTGCCACTATTACTAATAATCATTTGAAATGGAAGTGGTCTTTTTATATTCATAATTGAATTTTTTACTTTCATATTAATTTTTAAAAAAATGCAGTTAAAAAATTAAGTTAAAATGATTTGCTCAACAAAAAATAGTTTTAATTTTAAACTTCATGTGAAAATAATATGTTTTTTAGGTTAATTTACTTTAAAATCAATTTATTAAAATAATAAGACAACCATAGCAACTAAAATGTAAAATAAAACAATTACACTTTTAATTAAATTCACAACGTGTTAGTGTTAAGCATATCGATAATGATTTTGTCTTTGAAATTTTTGTTCATATTTAATTGCTATAAAACAATTTTAACTTTTAAATAAATGTCATGTGAATATTGGAGTTTATACAAAAGCTTTATTCTTAATATAATAAAATTTATTAATTAATAAAAAATATAATTTTACTATTTTCAATTTATAGTTGATATGGTTGTATATTTTTTGTATTAATCATTTTATATCCCATATAATTTAGCTAAATTATTTTAACTAAATTTTAAACATAATACCTAAATTAAATATTTTCGGTTTATAACTTAAATTTTAAAACCATATTTCATTACGTTAATAATATTACTCAAATAAATAAATTTTAGCTGAATATTTCGGACAAAAATCCAACTTATGGATTAGTCAATAGGTATATATCAAGCCTATTGAATAAATGACTATACTATAGACCTTTACCCGCAATTATTTCTCGCACCCGAACCGCTTTCCCGCTCGAAAGGAGACTGCTCGGTCACATAATAAATTGAAGCCTAAAATTATCAAGCGTTATATATTAAATTGTTACATAACAGTTGTTGTTTATTTAATTCTATTTTGTTTTAATATTATTAAGAAACTTATTTATTCAACTTCGCTCACATGAATACCTTGCTATTCTCATCATTCTTCATGACTACTAATCTTACTAAATCTAGTTAAATAGCTTATTAAAAACTTCACAAAAACTTTTAGTTTTAAAAAAACATAAAAATATTTATTCAAATTTTCTATTAACCATTAGTATACTTTTTTAGCTCATTTGTTCAAAAGAGCTATTAGTTTTAAGATATCTGTATTTTTGATAATAAACTTTACAATAAACGAGCGGCAATTTCAGCATAAATGTCTTTAAAAAGTTATTAATTCATTTATTAAAATTTTCATTATCTTGTTGGTTGGTCTGAGCTTTAGCTTATTAGCATAACAACTAACATTTATAGAATAAAATAGTCATTTTAATAAAATTTTAATTTGAAATTAATAAAAATAAATTTAATAATTTCTCTAAAAAAGGTATAGATTTGATATCATCGTAAGAGTAAAGTCAAATCATTATTTAATTAATATATTATTTTATGTAAAAGTTTTATGTGTTTTTTTACGCATTTAAGTATAGTTTAAAAAAATAAAATCTTATCTTATTATGCAGATGTTATTTCTTAATATTAATTCTATATAAAACAGAAGCAAAAATAAATTAGATTTAATTCATTTGCAAATAATAAAAATAATAGATTAAAATATATAATGACGTGTTATAAATTTACTAGTATTTTCATAATTTTATTGCATTCAATTAATGGTATGCATATTCAATTTAAAAATAAAAAATAATTAATATTTCCATTGTTTAATTAAGCCATAATAGCTGACCAATCGCTTCAATGCGGTGATTGGCATATAATTAAAGAAGAAAAATGTTTCAAAGTTTTAGACAATAAAGATGTGCAAAATTTTGAAGACACAAAAAGAATTTGCTTTCAAAATGAAGCATCGAGTTTGGTATCCATACGATCACAAGAAGAACAAGAATTTCTGTATATCTGAAATTAAGAAGAAACAAGAGTATGAACATACATTATGAGCTCACTTTGTAGTATATTTAAAGTTAATTCAGTATTATAGTCAAATTTTTTCTTTATTAGAAATTTTTGTATTTAAGTTATTTATTATTAATTATATTGTTGCAAAACTATATTATATTTTTGTTTTTATACAGTTTGAACTTTTACTACATATAGTTTTAAAGAATAATTTGTATAGTTTTAAAATATATTGTTTTAAAAAGCACTTCAGTGAGTATGTTGAGAATTTAGATTCAGTTGTATTTTAGCTTTCGTCGAGTCAACATTACACAATTTGTTGTTAAGGAGCATTCAAAAGAATTATATATGTGAATATAATTATTCACTTATTTTTTAGTAAAGCTACGAATTCGAATCTCTTAATCCAAGTTTCAGAATCGAAATCCATTTTAAACATAACTATATCGTTCATATCGTTTTTAGCTCGTGCTAAATCCTGATTTTTTTCGTCTTTATGTAACTTCTCGGAAACTAAAAGATATAAATGATCCAATGTTTCCGTAGCTTCGCTTCTCATTGAGTCTATAGCTTGCTTTCTAATCTCAAACTCTTTTTGTTTCTTATTTGCTTTTTTTCTTTCTGTTTTAAACACTCGTCAATGTTTAATACTCTTCTTGTACACATCGAATCAGTTCTTGAGTAACTCAATGCGTTTGGTAAATCATCATCAGAGTCCGAGTCATTATATGTGTTTGAGTTTTGTTGTTTATTCTTAAGCTTTGCTATTTCTTTTTTTATTGATCTTCGCTTTTTCTTTTATCTGCTTCTAAGGTTAATAATTTATTCTCATTTTCTCTTAACAGATTCTGTATTTTCATCTTTTCTTGTTCCTCAAAAACTAATTTAGTTTGAATTTCACTATATTTTGTTGTTAATTCCATACATTGCGCTTGCATTCTCTGCATCTGCGCTACTAATACGTTCAAATCCACTTTAGGTGTTTCATTATTTGACTCGTTATCATCATTTATTCCCATGATTTCTTTACTCGTTGTAATTTTTTGATTTGTTGTAATCTTTAATGTATTGACCACTTGATTGTCGTCATCTTCTAAAAATTCGATTAAATTTTCAGGTATACTCAACTGTTTCATTTGTTAGTGAAGAAGCAGTTCTCATAAAACTAATTAGTATTGAAATTATTGCAAATGCAGCATAAATTATTATTAATCGACTATTAGTAGTCATTTTACTATATATTACACTGTATATCACAAGGCAAACACAACTGGATATAAATAAATAAATCATTAAATAAAACTTTACCCAAAAGTTATTAATATAGTCATCTATTTCTAAAAAAATTTTATCCAAAGATTGTATAATCGAAAACATAACATTATTATTCATATCAGATGTTTTATTTTTACAAATATTTTTTAATTTGAAATTTATTGTTTGAAATTTCAATTTTAGATAATAGCAAATTAAATAAAAACAAGTGATTTGCCAGGAAATAACAGCGCAGAAGTATCCACCACCATAAACATAGACAAGAGACAACGGTAATGTATAACAATTAATGTATAATGAAATGTTTTTAATTATTTTAAAATTATTTAATTAAAAACAATTAAAAATCTAACTAAAATTTTTGAAAGGATATTTAAATTATTTTAGCATTACTCAATATTTATACTCGAATAAATTTAATACTTAAAAACTTATTTTCAACTTATAATGTAATGGATTTTATTTTAACTATTTTAGCGATTATTTTTCAGTATAGATAAATGTAATGCACTAATATATTTCTTTTTATATAAAAATTATTTGTTAGATACATAATACTATTTAAACAAATTTTAATTTTAAATTATTTTAGGCTTTTTTTTGCACTATTATTTCTATAATTTTAATATAATCATTATGTATTTCGATGCAATTTGTCTTCGTCTGTCTACATCTTTCTTTTTTTGACGTCTTTCTCTGTCTGTCTAACAAAAGTTATCATTAATTTAAAAGTGTTTTCATTGTTAAATTTACAAATACTTTTGTATCGTATCAACTATAAACTAATAAATTGATATGTTTGATTAATTTTGATTAATTTTATACTATTTTATAAATGATTTTTAATGCCATATTAATTTAAGATTAAATATGTTAAGTCTAGGAAGTCTTTAACATAAGACTTTGAATAGAATTTGTTTCAATAATGATTTAATTTTAAATAATTTTATAATTTTAAATTTTAAAAAATTTACAATAAAAAAATTAGAATAAACAATCTAAAAGAGCTTAATTCGTATTATATTCTAAATTAAATAAAAATTAAATTTTTTAAAATATTAAGTTTTGTTGAAATAGTTTATATTTTCATTTAAAGTTGTTTTAATTAAAGTTTTTAAAAAAATTTAAAGCATTTAAAACATTATTAACTCATTATAATGTTTCATGAATTTTGAATGAGATTTCTAATCAGCTATATTGGAAACAAAATCAAACGATTTGTTGCTAAGAGGAAACTTATATTCACTTTTAAACTCATTTAATAGTATACAATTAAGTTTAACCTTGAATATTAATCAAATCTTGTATTTCTGAGTTATAAC
>JAQGAW010004559.1:0-10738 GCA_034698025.1 Phthiracarus crinitus | reverse complement strand
TTTAGGCCCGAACCCGGCCCGGCCCGGCTATATACACCGGGGGCCCGCGGGGGCCCGGCAAATCGGGGGCCCGTTTCCAAGTCTATTAACGAGTAAGCAAAATGAATATTCGAGATGAGATAATAATTTTTAGGGTGTGATGCAAATGCAGAAAAAACATTGTGTTGAAATGATTTATTTAGTGATTTCTTTAAAAGGAAATTTGTTTTCTTTTTAATTAAGAAACAAAAATTTTTAATAGCATATAAATATTGCAGTATCGTATGCTAATCAGGAAATTTTTTTTCTCACAAAAATTAAAATCAAAATATCTTTATAGCTTTGAAAATGTAGCATAAATACATAACTGTCTAAGATTAGAGAAAAATGTAAGATTTTTGATGAAAATTGTAGAATCAAAGTTCACGCATATTTATTATTGTTATATTTTACTTTATTCAGTGATGAGATGCTATAAAGATTTTTTCGCTCATTATAGATAAATCGTTAGAACAGTTCAATGCTTTAAATGGGTTCAACATAAAACGAAGACAGAAAAGATATTAAAAATTACAGACTTATATATTCTACATTAAATTTTTGAGGATAATCATTACAGTTGGGGTCAAAAAATACAAAAATTGATATACTGTACGTATATTGATATACCTGTGAGCTCCTGTTTTGGAATATATTTATATTACTGCAACATGTTATGCACCAATAAATAGCTATTCGTTTAGAAACATTACAAAATTGGTTACAAAACTTTCAATAACAAAGTTTCTCTGGTATTGAAAGTTTATTGGGATTATTTCATGAGGTTTATAACATCTATTTTATTAAGCAAAAAATCCCTAAAAATATCACCTATAAATAACTCATTTGTGGCTCAACTTCACTCGAATTTTAACAATAGTACACAAAATATTCTTCAGGTGGGCATCAATATGGACTTAAACGCAGTGAGAAACTATTAGTATTGTATATAACAAAACATATCTCATCAATACCGTGTGTATGAAATAGTTGGAGACATATGAAACATCAAACCAATAAAATGTTGGAGGGAAATTTAAAGATCTGTACTTTATATGTAGAGAAAAAATGACGTATTTCTTATTAGCCAATATAGTTACAGCTCAATGTCTCCTACTATTTCATACACGCAGTAGTTAAACAGCGGTTTTTTTCAGATCTATGTTTACGAGTTTTGCCACAACTAAATTTCACTATACATAAAAGAACCACAATATAGCAGTCAAAATATAAGGAGAAAACTTTTCCTCGAAAAACCTGAGAATTATATGTGCAGGAAAATAAGAAACTACAGTAATATATATTTTTTCTCTTCTGCTTAACTTCTCATTCGTTTTAGCATTTGAGGCGTACAGAGAGTCAAGTTGTGAATTATGTGAAAAAAATATCTAATAAAACTGGAGAAAAAAATCGGTTAAATGGAGTGCAAATAAAATACGACACAAGCGAACATACACTGACAGATACCTTACATACAATGTACTGTTACAGTAAATAAACTTTGCATACAAGATTTTTTAAAGGTTATCGTAAATTTATTTTAACACTAAAAGGAAATTGAATTTTTTCGATTCTCGAAAAAAATATATACATATTCAAACGTCAGGTGAGATGTGACACAGATATTACATGTCACCATTCGAATCATGTATTACCTTTAAACACAAACTTACATTTCGTTATTGTGGCACACGTTTCTAGTGCTCTGTTTTCCATAACAAAAATCATTTCCTAATAAAGGGAAACTAATTTTAAAAGGATAAAAATAAATTAATATCGCGACACCATTTCGACTACAGTTTATAAAAGAGTCGTGAGTTGACAATCACACGGCAATCGCACACACGAATCATTTAGCCAGTGATTGACAGATTGCAAATCATTGGTCCCATTTGTATGGAAATAGAGAGGAAAAAACGATAAGCAGAATTTTCGCGACAATAACTTTATAAGGATTATAGCCGACGGTAAAGCGAGCGTAATCTCGTCATCCATTCAAATATTTTTCAATATGTAACTAATACTCTCTCAGTACTACTCATACACTCGTACAGCAAATAGATTGACAGCTACACTATTTGAATACAAGTCTTACGCACATTTGAATAAAAATACTGCGAAGAGTAGAGAAAAAAAGAGCATTAACACGATTTTCGCTAATAAAGTTAAATCCCTTGAAACGTAAAGCGTATAAACACAATACAAAAGCTCTCCGGTATTGATAGAAACTTGGAAGGAATCGAAGAATGAGAGAGAAAACTAGAGAGGAATGACTACTAGATTGTGAAGTAACATATTGTGTGGAGAAAAACTGTCCTTAAAAGAGCAAATGTTGCGGCAACTCATTCACAGATAAATATATATACGTCTATATTCTTATATTTTTCAATAAAACCGATTGTTATTCAGTTTTAATGAAAGACTTGTCGTATATTTTCAATCGACATTTAAAATTATGGGCGAAATTTTGGGGCTGTTGTGGCAGCGAGTGATGTGTGTGCTGTTGAATGCGGTTTCGCTGGTTTTGTCAGTTTTCACCGAAAACCAGTGTTAGCAACAAAAATTTCGCAATTCTATATATTTAACTGTATTCAAACTTTCCAGTAATAATAGAAGAAAAAAGTTTTGGTCTCTTTCTATTTTTTCTCTCATTTTTGAATAATAGCTGCCACGGAAAGCAGTCATAATATTTTTTCCTTTCTCTCCGTTTTTTTCATACTAAACCCCCACTGAAAACCTCGTAACACACACATACGCACGCACTCAAACACGAAGCTAATTGTTTAATGAGGCAGAAGTGTTGGCCAAAAAATTACGGTACAGTAAGCAAAGTTTAAAGGCACCAAAACGTATGGAACAGCTCTGACTGCGAAAAAATAAATACTCAGACGAAGAATCATTTTTCAAAAAATCGTTCTAACCGTGAGCTCACGAAACTTACTTTTTACCCAAATAACAACACTGCTAATACGACACGGCAGGTATTTTCGCGTATCACTGATGGTCATTAGAAAATATATATAGGTATTTAACTATAGGCTGTCTGAAAGGAAAGATAGAGCTGCAAAAAAACACTACTAAGGAAGGCTAACAAACCCGCAAATCTAAAATAAATAGACCTCAAATTAGACTGTTATTATTTACACTGAGTAATAACAACATTATTATTTGCTTTTCTTTGCATCGCTCGTTCGCTATCTGTTTGTCTGTCTGACTGTATCTTTGTTTCGGGTATTTTTCTGCAAGAATATCATTTGGAAGAAAACAGAACGGAGAAACCACTTTAGTCTCGCGTTCGCCAACAATGGGTCGCATAGCGAACCAGATTGTTAGGCATTCGTTTCGTGTTTTGATAGTCAATGAGCCGATACGAGGAATGGACATACAATAAGCTTGTGAATGCCGGCAAAACAAGTGACTCATATGATGCCAACTGGAAAAAGAGGGGTTCAGCCCATCTCATGATTGCATTTACTTTTTGCGCTGCACTGTGCATATCTCTCTTTCTCTCTGTTGTATGTGTGGAAAAATATTTTTTTCTCAGTAAACAAGAGAAAAATTTGATGTTTGGTTATATACGCGCTAACGTTATGCGTGCGTGAAAACAGAGAAAGAAAACCCCATTTCATAACAATCCACAACTCTATATACCACACTCATTCTCGCAGGAAATGAAAAAAAACAGCGGTATTGCGCTTCTTCGGGCAGTGGAAGCATAAAACAGTATAATAGATTGAAAAATAAAAATACGTTCCTCTCCTATCTCTCTCTCGTCTCGTAATTTCAGTTCACTTTCGTTTCTATCAATTCCAGTGCACTGCATATGTCGATGTAGAATATTATTATTTGTGGCATTAAACTGAGTCAGAAAAACGAATCGCTACTGAATGTCATTTTTAGCTGTGATGGATTGCTGGCAATTATTGGGCGTAATGATAGTATTTTTTGAGAGTGACGCTAGCAATACAATAATTGCATAATACTCTTCCACTGTTATTTTGCTTTCCAATGAATATATGCACACATGCTATGTTCGCTTCACTGAATTGGGTAAAGCCGTGTCGAATCGCGAAAGGATAAACACATCCAATAAGTTATAACCAATTTGATTGTTGCCGACTTATAATGCCTATCTGTGTGATGCGTTTCTCCGCCAATAAATTAGCTGATGATTCATTGATGGAGAAAATTAATAATATTTAAGAATATATTATCTCTATGTGTATGTGTTTACCGTATGTTCTATTCTCTGTCGATTTACTAACCCATAAAAAATTGTTGTTTTGCGGTCAATAAGCAGATTAAAGCGCGCTATTGTCCGATGCGAGACAGAAATGATTTAATTTAAAATATGTTAAATGGCGTTAAATCATTTATTTATTTATTTCGTAGATTTATTTACTTTTAGCCACGTATTACCATAACTTAAATGCGCTAATATTTATATTTTGAGAATTAATGTGGTTTTGTTAGTTATTGCGACGGTTAGCCAAAAGGAAAAAAAAGCAAAACAAGTTAAGATATGATTTATCGACTCATTCTTGCGAAGTAGAATTAAAATAACTTCGTTTTGTGCGGTTATTATTTCCAGACACAATATCTTTCTTTTCGCACGCAATAACTTGTCAAAACATATTTCCCGAAATTTTTTTTTCTATTTTTTTGTTTATTGCTTTTTTGCTGATATTTAGCTTAAATCCTTGTAAGTTATTTGTTAAAATATAGTATTATTAGTTTTTTAATGAAATATTATAAAATAAGTTCTTAGTTAATAAAGTTCTCATAAACTAAAATTTATAATGCTTTACATTACTGATACGAAAATCGAACTCATAAGTAAGGAAAGGATGTTTAAGACCGTATTTTGTATGTTTTAAGACCTTAAATAATACTGAAAAAATGATGAAATAAGACCTTAAATAATACCTTATATTTTTTAAAATTTTAACATTTCGTTAAAAAATTTAAGCAAAAAAATCTAAATTTCAATTTGATACAAAGAGTGGATTAATGTTTTTTCGGAAAATATTAAACAGTTCCAACAAAGAAGATTTAAACTATGAAAAAACATGGTTTCTTTCAACCACTAGTTTCGACAAAAGAGACAAACGACAAACCACGCCCCACGGAAAACTCAACTGATTTAAACGATAATTTTTTGAAATTTTGGCCAAAATTTAAAGGGGTCTTAAAAACTCATCGGTTTTGATGGACAATTTTTTTACATTTGACAAATTTTTCAAAATTTTCTAGTCCCAAAATATTTCCTGGGCAAGCGCCCCCCTTATGTAATTATGTGATAATTTAAAG
Source organism: Phthiracarus crinitus (assembly GCA_034698025.1). Classification (NCBI taxonomy): domain Eukaryota; kingdom Metazoa; phylum Arthropoda; class Arachnida; order Sarcoptiformes; family Phthiracaridae; genus Phthiracarus; species Phthiracarus crinitus. The sequence goes on along the minus strand of JAQGAW010004559.1, from coordinate 5,410 downwards.
AAATTATTAGAATTTTTATTAGAATTTTATTAAATTTTCTTTGTTTTCAATTAGAATGTTGTCAGGTTACTCGAAATTTTTACCACATTCTTTAAGTATTATTTATAATACCTAACGTGCAAAATAAGACTTTATAAGACCTAACAAATACAGCTCATTTGACTTATTTCAACATGATTCGAACTCAAAACTATTTAAAACATTAATATCTATTACCATAAAAAAAGTTGATTTGTCTTAAACATCCCTTCCTTACTCATAAGTAGAAAAAGCAAACAGAACGGACAGTAACACACGTTTTTCGAGTTACACTTGAATAATGTAAATTTTTCGTGTGATTGTGTGCTCCCTTTTAAATGGTCGACCAGAGAGTAGTAGTATTGAAGTGCAGATAATGAAGTCATTTACTTTCACCCACCGATCCATTCGTACAACGATATACATGACTCTCTATAACTTTCTCTCAAACGTACAAACGATTACTGCTTCTGATACCATAAATCACTATTAGTTTTATTGTTTCGCTTTATGAATGCATGAATAGTTCGCTGTATTCGACAATTATGTTTTGCGACATATTTTCTGTTGTCGTATCTGATTATGTATCCGCGAGTTCTATTAATTTGATAATATTTATTCGCTTCAGCGATAAATGATTATTGAGTGGATATATTGAACTCTTATTTGCGTTTCGAAGTATAAAAAATTAGTTAAATAAATATGTTTAAATAAATAAACTAAAAAGTAAGGCAAAAAAATAAAGTTCACAATCAATGTTTTATTTAATTATCCAATGATTAAAAAACATCTTTATTTTTAAAATAATAAAAGTTTTGTGTGGGTTTAGTAAAGAAAATATTTGACAGAAGAATCTTTACATTATATTTTGTGATATTTAAATATAACAACCAATGAGTTATTTCAAAGAATAACAAAGTGCTTATAAGATTTAACTGATAATTTAAAATAACTGAAATTTAATAAATTGAAACTCATTTATAAAATATGTAACGATGAGATTTTCAAAATAAAATGTTATGAAATAACACAAAGTTTTCTCGTTATAACAACTAAGTTGCCATCTGGTGTCAAATTTGATAATGAAAATAGTTTTCAAATACGTGTTAACTTTTCTCAACAAATAGTAGCTAATAATAATTTTAGTTTTAAAAGTTAATTTAACTAAATGTGAAATTTTTAATTAAGTCTGATATTACTATTAATTATATTTGATTTTAAAAGAAATGAAAGTTATTTAGTTTTAACTTTTATTTAAACGAAAAATAAAAACAATTATTGTTTTCATACAGTTTTAGTGAAAATATTTTAATTTACTTAAATCGTATAAAACATTTAAATTTATAATTTACTTCTTCTTAATAATACTAAATAATAGACAACACCAGAAGATTACTATAATCGTTAGAATAATCAATAAAGTAATAATAATTAAAATATATCTCAATGTTGTAAAATTGGATTCTGTGCCTCCATTTGGATAATCCATTGAAGCAGTGTTTAGATCAATAATCGCCATTTTTATTGTATGATTTGGAATGTTTTCGGGTATATTCGGTGACCACAGATCATCATCAGAAGTCGGTCTTAATATGGGCTCACTATCATTACATCCGATTAATGTCTGAATCATTCCGCTGTAAAGAAGTGTCTCAAACGTATTGTAATTCACATTCGATGACATACTTTCAGTTTCGAGATCGACATAAAATCGTATCGACATTTGTCTAATCATAAAAAGTCCATTAGAAAAGATTTCAATGATTTCGAAATATTTTGCGTCTCGATTCACATTTCGATACGGATTTAGAGGTAAAGATGCCACCAATTTATTGGTAAATATTAATTGTTGTGTTCCACCGCTTTCCGAATCAAAACTCCATTTATTATTATTATTGTTATATTTCATAAAAAATAATAAATTTTGCGAACTTTCTTTAATTAACATAATTTAAACAAAAATTACTTAAGATTTAAGAATTTTAAAGGATTTATAAACATCATACCAACGCCTGAATGATAACTATAGGCCAAAACTCTTTGCGGTAATTGTTTTTGATTTGATGGAAATAATAAGATAACCGGATATTGATCAGCAAAATATTGGAAATGACTGAATAATTGTTGTGAAAAATTCAATTGTCTAGTATTGCTTATCATAATTAAATTTTTAATTTTATCAAAGTTTGAATCATTATCTTTTAAAAAACTTTAGAAAATAAAACATAAGACATTAAAATCAACAATTAATTGTTTGATTTGATATTACATTATTTTGTTGCGATCCAAACATCATTGAAGTATCGCTTCCATCATAAAGTTTGAACACATGAGTAAATCCAATAAGAAATGGTAGCTAAGAGTTGTATTCGTAGTTTCAATTAAGCCATGGCTCAGCAGAATTTATTTTAATCGCTTTATCCATTGAAACGTGTGTTCAAAATAAGTGTAGTTTGAGTAAACGAAATAAACGAATGGTTTGAGGATTTTTTCATTAAATTAAAAAATATGTTATTATGCACAATATTTTAATATTTTACATAAAATAAATTTTTAATATTTCTTAAAATTGAGTGTTTTTACTATAAATTAGATTTTTAGCATTAACTGAAACAAAACTTAGTCAAATTTTTCAGTTACAATAACATTACCGAGAAATTGAATTCAAATTATAGACTCGTTTCTTTCTTAAATATTAAATATTTAGCTTCATTTTTAGTATTATTTCATTAGAATTTACAAAAATTGTAAAATCTTTCAAAATGATTTTGCACCCTTTTTTTAACGATTTTCAATGCCGTAATAATTACATAATAATAGTTATTAATAATGCTAGGAATTTTATATAAAATATATTTTTAACGGTTTAGCGCGAATAAACTGAGAATTTTGTTGTGAATTATACTTTTAAATATAAGCTGTTTATGAATCAATATAAATAAATTTTTAATAATTTTTAACTTTTTAAGAAATTATCATTCAAATTTGATGTTTTTAATACCCAACCATTTTTACAAGAAATGACACAACAAACCTCTATTATTTTTAAAATATTTTAGTTATTATTAAAGGTGTTATGGTTCGACTTTAGAGAAACCAATCCAAACTAAAGCTGTTCTAGGGTCGGTTAAACCGTCGGTTACTCGGGTCGAGTTCCTTATCGGGTCGGTTCGGTTTGATTATTTGGTTATTACTTTCGGTTCGGTTAAATCGAAATCATTTTACACAAACCCAAAAGTAAACCGATAACCCGACAAACAAGTTTTATTGACAAAAAATAGAATTTTTTCTAAATTTATTATCCAAAATTAATATTTTAAATAATAACAATTTATTTTTAAATAAATCATTAAATTTGTTAGCAATAGCAGAATAAAATAAATATTATTTGCATCATTAATTTTAATAATAAAATTATGGATTATATTATATATCTGTTTATCGGTTTTTCGGTTAACCGTCGGTTTGGTTTGGGTTGGTTAGGTTGCATGACTTCAAATCTAGGGTCGGTTCGGTTAAAATATTTGTTTTGTCGGTTTGTCTCGGGTTCCAATTTTAGTACCCGTTAACAGCTTTAATCCAAACCATAACTCTCACTTTTCAATGCAAACCAAACCACGAAAATTAATATTTAAAGCAAAACCGAACTAAACCAACCAACCCTAACCTTATAAACCAACAAAACCATAAAAAATTTTTATTTTCTTTCCATGTAAAAATAAGAGTTATTAAAATTTTATTTTTCAATAAGTGATTTCACTTTGAATACTTGTTATATATTTTGTCAATTTTATTTATTTTTTAATTAAAAAATTCTATTTTTGATAAAAAATATTTGTTTTTCATGATAAAGGTGCGTATTTTATATTATAAAATATTGTTTTAGTCATTTTTTCAATATACCGGTAAAAACCAATAAAAAACCAATGGTTTATTTTGGTTTATGCATTGGACTTTTAACTCAGACCATGAAAAACCATAAAATTTTAATATTTTTAACCAAACCAATCCATCAAACAAGAACGACACATTCACAGGGAGTGACTTTCTAATAAATTAGTGTACGCTTATGGCACAATTATATTAGTTTTTGAGACAATACTAGGCAAGCTAACAAATCCCTTAATTAATATAAAGAAAGGGTATAATCCCTTAATAAATATAAAGACTTCGGACACCAAGATTGAAAGACAAACAGACGGACAGACAGACAGACAGACAGACAGACAGACATTTTCAAATCCATAAGCTCGACTTCTTTTCAAGAGTCAGCTAAAAAACCAATGGATTAATCCATGGTTATCCAAAACCATGAACACCTTTAGTTATTATGTATTATGTCATAGCAGTAAAAATAATATATCATATTTAAGCTTATAAAAAATGATTAACTAATGACAAATTTGATAGTTTACATCAGGGTGTCCCAGAGGGGATGTCTGGGTAGGGTATACATCCCCATGAAAATCCGGAAAGTTGGACACCCACCCCCTAAAATTTTGAAAATTCAAGGACGAAAAAAATTGAAAATTTTGAAAAGTTTTTTCACGAAGTGAAAAAATTGTCCATTAAAACCGATGAGTTTTTGTGACACCTAAAAATTTTGACCAAGATTTCAAAAAATTATCTTTAAAATTCGTTGAGTTTTTAGAGGGGCGTAGTTTAGGCTTCAGGAAAAAATTTAGAAAAAAAAAATTTTTGAAAAAATATTTTGTTGCGAAGGCCAAAATATTGTACGCTAAATCTGGTGAGTTTTAGACACCCACTTGAATTTTGAAAAAAGTCGAAATGAATCCCCTCCAGACCATCAGACCGTGGGACACCGTGGGCTCCAAGAATTAGTTAAACTTTGATGTTTTTTTTGAGAAATCGATAGCAATAAAAATTCATTTTTATAAATATTTTAATATTTTACTTATGGCACGTAATTCTTTAAAAAAATAAATGATAATTTTATATCGCAATTCATAGCAATGATAAATTTAGTTTTAATTAACGTTACAGTTTACAAATCAAGAAATTAGTTAATTTTTGTTTATATTCATCTGATTTCATATACTCATCAAGAAATGGTTTAACAAAATCTGGTATTTCTTGTCCGAAATGATAATTCTTATGATTAATGAAATGGTCGTCGTATTTCTGTTTGAATAATGTTTCGAAATCAAAACCAGAAAAATGGCATTTATATCCTTTGTTATTGATATTCAAGTTATTATTGAAATCTTTATTCTATCGCAAACATTTACTATTCTATGAATTTAATTTGTTCTCTTTGTCGAAATTGATTATACCCTCGTCTGGAGACTTATTTACAACAATAGTTGAATTACTACTTTCATCGTGAATCACGTCTTCATTTATGCCATTATCGTTAGTTTTTAGTTTAGTT
>JAQGAW010004558.1:0-10740 GCA_034698025.1 Phthiracarus crinitus | reverse complement strand
GTTCCAGACCAATCATCTCTAAGTGTAAAACACAATATAATAACTAGCATTGTTTAACATTAAAATTATTTAAATACCTTTAGAAGATCAAGATTATCATTAATAAGACATTTAACATTTGTCAAACGGCGTACACAATACTAAGAGTGAACTGCTAAACAGTGTCTCTGTTTAGGAAAAAAATCTTCGGTTGGCGTTTGAGGCGGCGATGCCGATTGATGGTCCTGCAAACGATTGAATTGATGGTCTAGGTTCGATCTAATTTCGGTTTGGAATGCATCGATAGTACTTCTAATTTAAGCAACATTTAGATATAATTTTGCAAACATATATTAAAATAATTACTTTTAGCTTGAATGTTAAAACTCACTTAATTTAATGATACTAACTGGTGATGACCGATCAATAGAAGGCTCAGTATCACATTACTAACTTCCTCGCGATGACGACAGAAGCGGTCTGTTTCACGGTTTTCCGGAGCAAATCATTTCGAATCGTTTGAATCGGATCCAACTCTCTGCTGTCTGAGTCTGATCACCAGTAACCTTTTTCTAAACTGAATTAAAGTAATCGCTTCTTTAAATGATTTCGCTCAGTTTTATTGAGTCATATTTATTTCATTTGAAATTCAATTATTATTTAAGATTAAATTTCACAACGTAATCGATGCAGAAATAAATTAACAAAATAAATACAGTATAACATCGCAAAATTAATCATGCATTTTGGTTTTCAGAAATTTTATTTGTTTGAATAACTAAAATCAATTCACCTCTACATGATTTGACAATGAAGTTGTGAAACTCTCATTTCTGCCTGATTTTTACAAAATACTCAATCTATCAGTGGTTACCTTTGATGTGTTTAATGGCCAGGTGTTGGGTATTTATTAAATGTTTTCGCACAACGAGTTTCGGAAAGCGACACAAGTTTTATCCACAATATATTCTTCTACTTTCTTAGGAATCAGTCGAACTCGAAGAGTCTGTAGAATTTCGCAAAAGTGATCTATACATCTGCAGCTATCCAAAACCGGAACTCGACCTCCACGACATCTGCGTGTTTCTTCTATAATGAAATTTTTCTCTTCGAATTTTTTCGTCCAAATAAACGCTGTATAATAACTGTTTGATATCCTTAAAAGTAAGTCTCATTGCAGTTTTGTATGTCCAACACTGACTCATTAATATGTAAAATTTTTCGTAACAATTCATCGGTATCGATAATCTCTCACCCAATTCAATTATTCCGATCCCATCGCAGTTTTTAACAACTAAAAACGGATTCATTCCCAACATCAGTATTTCCTAAATGCAAACCTAAAACATCCACACGACCGATGATGAGGTAAACCGAAGTCTGTAAATATAGCCGATGTTTGTTGGTCCAAAGGAATGCACACATTTCTCCATCTTTTAGCAACTTTATAACAATCGAATTGGGCGAATCAGATCACACACCGATCAGTTTGATGATATTTGGATGATCTAACTGTTGCATTATGTACGCCTCTTCCTAAAACTTGAAGTACATATATCTGTCACTCTCTAATTTGTACGTTTTGACGGCAAATACCATTATTTTGTCTTCGTTGGTTCGGTACGAGCCTTTATACATGTCAAAGTGTCCCTCATCGATGATGTCTTGAATTTTATGCCTCGAACTGATCAGTTCGTACTTATTGCAGATCTTTATAATCACAATACCATTTTCTCCGAAAGACTGTTTACGTCTAAACTGATGCACTGGTTTTTCAAACTCTTATGAAAAAAATGTATTTTCTGTTGTTTTAGTTATTTAAGAAACTTTCTTAACAATAAAGTTTTTGTTAAGTGTAAAATAGTACGCCCTAAACAAAAAAATAACATGCCTTACAGTTATTGTACGAAATGGAAACATAAAATTGGCGTAAAACTTCTTTAGCAAAATAATCGTTTTGTGATGAAGATTATGGATGAAGATAAAAATATTTTAAGTGCAAAAAAATGTTTACTAATTACGGAAAATGTCAAAAACAATTACAGTTTCTTTGAAAATATAAAGATGTTATAAACTGAAGAAACGAAAGGAGTAGTGCCAATAGTAATAAACAAATTGAAAAATGATTTATGTCAAACATATCTAAGCGTAAGCTGGGTTACGATGTGCTCTAAACTATTCTTTGCTAAATTTTAAATAATCCTAATTGTAAGATTTAATTACACCATTAGCGCTACATTACTTGAAAAATCATTTTCGTTCATTTATAATTTATCGCCAGGAATACACTGCAGCGCCTGTGGGAAGCAATGATACCATAAGAAAGTTAATTTATATATTTGTATTTTAATTCCGTTCGCGAAACTTAATTTAATCTTATTTTTCTTTTTAATCATGATGTTGTTTAAGATAAACGCAAGATTAATGAGCTTAAAAAATAAACTTATAACCTTATTTAAATTTATCAAAATAAGAACTGTATTTTTATGCATTTGAATAGTAATATTCTGAATGCATATAAAACATTTATAATTGTCAATATTACGTGAATATGACGACAATTACAAACAACACTTTCGTCTCGTTCAATGTTACGCATTAAATATATGACACATTAAACCTGAGAATATTTAATGCGGAAATAAGTTCGGAGTTAGGATTGAGATAAAACTGGTATCAAAGAATAAATAGCTCGAGTGGGAGTTGTAATGCAGCAATGAAAAAATATAGAGAGCAGCTTTAAACCACATTAAGGAACATACGAGAAGTTGTGTAATGAAGTTTATATAAAGACATAAATGATGACTCAACTCATTACAAAGAGAGTATACTTCTATTCCTGTTTATGTTGTAAATAATTTTGTACGCATTTGATTAGTTTATTACTGGTAGTGTGAGAAAATAGTTGAGTTTTTAAGAGGGAAAAAAGAAAGACAAAGCCTAAGTTTAATTTTGAAACGTGATTTGTAACTTATTACCAGAATCGAGCGAAAAAGCTTTCACTTTAAATTTTAATCCTTAAATGAATTGCACACACATATGCACAGTATAAGACACTCTCTTTAAAATGCATATTAGATCACTAATAATTTAGTTAAAGTGAATGAGAATTACTTTCCAGATGCTGGTTAGTTGCTGCGAAAAAAATGCGAAATATAGCTAAAGCAGCCAAATAATTATTTTAGCGTTCGAATAAACATAATTACGAAAAAATATTTGCGATTAACTAAAGTAGTTCCAAATATTTCAAGCTTATATTTTTCTCACTAAATGATTTCAATAATAATTTAAGAAGTAAAGTAATATGAGTAATATAACTGACATTAAAGTTTTTATTAAGGAAAACTAACGGATAAATGAAATTTAAATCATTAATTTTTTATGTTTAAGTTCTGTCACATTTTATTGTACACTACTTTTCAATGTTAAAAGATTTACAAATTTTTACCGTTAAAAACTTATTATTTTATTGACGAATCATTTAATATCAAAATAGTGATAAACTCTGGCAAATAAACAGATAAATAGTTTTGAAATATGATTTAAATGATCACTGACTGTATTGCTTAATGTTTGATTGATATGTTTTGATCACATCTCAGATTTTAGATTTTAATTCGTCAAAATCATGGCAACATTTTCGAAATACAAGGACGAGTTAAAGACGTGTCCATACAATCCCGGACATAAAGTGGCGTCTCGTCGTCTTCAGCATCATATCATCAAATGCGCTAAGGTTTGCATCAATAGTTAAACGCTATCATAAATATTGATTGCTTATGATATTATATATTTAGGATCCGAAAAACCCAGTGTTGAGAGACTGTCCGTTCAATGCATTGCACAAAATTTTGCCAAATGATTACGACCAGCATATTCTTACGTGTCGTGACAGCCGACAGATAATCAGAGAAATCGGTATTTATATCTATATAGTACTTAATTATTAAAATTTTAAAAATCACAATAACTGTAATCAACTGTTACAATAAAAGAGGAGTCGCGAAGTGTATCTATCCATAACATCCCTGCGGCCACTGTTATACACAGCACTCAAGATCCAACTTCGTTTGAAAATTGGGACGAAGAAGTGGATAAAGAGAAGGTGAAGAATTACGTGGTTCCGGGACTCGAAGATAATAGCAATGCCAGCGCCAATGATAAGGTGGAGAAACCGTTTCGGATTAAAACACCGATTGAGATCCAATCGATGAAACCCGCTCAGCGTAAACAATATTATAAAGTACTTTTGGAACGCACTAAAGAAAGACAAAAAATTGCTGAAAATACAAACGAAACTGAGTTAGTATTTTATGAAATTTATGTTACAGTAATATAAATACTAAATGTACTGTATTTACGTTATAATTATTTTGTAAAGTCAAGCTGAAGCTTCCTTTTATCACAATGTGATGCATGCCAACAGTTTGGATTCAATTAATAGTGAAGTTCGTAAATCGAAAACATTGACATTCACTGGTATTGGACGCGGTTCCCCACTAACCTCTACTAGACATTCCATCGATCGCGTTGTTGGACGAGTGCCTCAACCAGATTCTAGTGTGGATAAAAATGGTCAATTTATTAGAAACTCGAAAACTAATGTTCCAATAAAACGTGATCGCGAGTTACAACTATTTTTTTCTAAACGCCATTCTCCTGAAATACCATTTTAAAAATTTTAATTCACTGATTTTTATCAATTTTTTGATAGCAGTTTTAATTATCAATAGTTTTAAACATTTTAACTAATTTTATAAATTGAATAACGCAACATTAACGGAATATTATATCGAAAACTTTAATCAATATGTATAGCAATTTCCAAGAAAATCCCGAATATATTCTTTGATTAAGATTCAGGGACATTATTTAAATTTTGATGATAAATACTTCTCTCTCCTCCTTTTTTTAAACTTTCTTTTTCTTTCTCTCACTCTAGTATTAATTTTATTCAGATTTTCATAAAATAAAAAGCGTTTTTTGTACTTATTTTAATCCAGAATAATTAAATTCAGATTTCGCTAAAAGAGGAGTTTTTAGTTTATACCTTAAACTCAAAAAATAAGAATTTAATTTAGAAATGTGTGGTGCAATTATAAACAATGATGTTTCACTTGTGATTTAAAAGATTTTATACTTGTTTTTATTTAGTCTTTTTAGTTGATTTTACAGTGATTTTAACAGCTAAGTTACAATCAGTTTATCAATTTTATTGGGAAAAATCTAATATTTTAAAAATAACGACAACGCTTTTATTTTTATTTTTATTACCTTTCCTTTCATAAAGGTTCGTTAAATTACGTTTTACATTTAATACCTTTTGAAGTTTATTAAAATTGCAAATTATATTAATAGAACGAGTTGATGTTTAAAAAAAGCTATCATTGGAATAATTTAAATAAAATTTCAACCTCAATCAAGAAGTTTAAAGTTTTTATAAAAAAAAACAAATACTTCATTATCTTATTAGCGAGATTTTCTAATTATTATTTTTTATCAATATTCTGTTTTATTATTGCCCTAACTTAACATGCTTTGATTAAGATACAAGTGCATTGCAAGGATTTATTTTTTTTGAAAATATCGTAAAACAAAAAATAATGGTTGACTCACAAATTAAGTTACTTAACATTCAACCCTAATCATTTAAAAGCCACTCTTAAAACAATAATTAATATATATTGTCTATAATTTGTTTTTGTTATTAAACAAAAAATTTTAATTTTTAATGATAATATTTATATTCTATTAATAAATTAAGTCCTTTAGTATTTTTTTAATTTATCAATTAAATCAGCAAATTTATTCTCACGAGTCATTCATTACCACCTGATTATTCTCTCTGTGCTGGTATTTTTTCATAGAGATGAAAGATTTTGGTGGACTAAACTTTGGATTAGACTCAGCCTTCAGACTAAGCCTATGTTTTTTTGTATTCTTAAGCTCGAGCCTAAACCTACAGCCTATCATTTTTTAGCAGCCTAAGCCTACAGCCTAAACGAAAAATAAGCGGACTAACCTGTAGGCTGTATTACGTAATAATATGCATAAATTAGTTAGTATAGAGAAAAGAGAAATGCATTATAGTTTCAAGTTTCTCGTATTGCACATCCGTTTGAAATAAATTGTTTTTAGTTAATACAATCACTAATTACAATTCAATATTAAATGTTAGTATTTTGCCAATAATTAAAAAGGTTTTAAAATTAATATATATAATTTCGAGCTTACAGCCTCAGCCTAAGGTAATGGAAAAATAGGCCGGCCTAAGCCATAGCTTACAAATAATTTTGGAGCCTAAGCCTACAACCTTAATTATAAGTTCTAACCTGTCCTCCTAAAGCTTACCGACAAACTTTAGTCTAAGTCTATATTTTCATCTCTAGTTAATATATATTTTCAATCATACTTATCATTTTTAGTTAATTATATACAAATTTAGCCATGAAATATAGCTTAAAAATTTTAAAGGCTGTTTTGCGGATTAACCGTTGTTTTTTATCTTAAATATTTTAACAGCCTAAAACCATAAAAATATTTTAAATACAAACCAAAACCTCACCGCCAAAAAACCTCGGTTAATAGAGCGGTTAAACCGCACTTTCGGAACCTTTAATTTTTAGTCACGACATTATCGCCAGTATTTATTAGAAAAAGTTCTCATTTTGCAAATCATTTTTCATCAAACTTTTTTTAAAATTTTATAAATTATCACATTGGGAAGTTTTTATTATTAAATTTTTTGATTTATTATAAATATGTTGAAATGAATTTATGAATTTTTATAAATTATATTACTTTTTTAATAGTTGCAATAAAAAATAGAATTTATGTATAAGATAGAAGTATCTTTTAATTTAAAATTAATGTTAACATTTCCTTATTACCTTTATATTCACTTTAACTTTTATTTACAATTAAATAGATGAATGTTTTATTGAATGCAATTTTGCTAAATTTATATTATTACGATAAACAAATCAGGAAAATTTATATATTTCTCAATCTTTCTTTGGATTCAGGAGATGTTAATCTAATGAAGCGTTTAGTTTCGATTTAGTCAAAATCCAAGCATAGATTTATTTTATCAAAAGGACAATTTCACGATCAGTACGAACTACCGGATAATATGTGTGGTAACAGTACAGTACAGAAAACTAAAGTGTTTCCATTTGTCGATCTCTTTATAACACACGGAGGAAATAATACTTTGACTGAAACGGTTTATTTCTGTAAACCAATGATTATAATGCCATTTTTTGCTGATCAATACGACAACGCTCTTGGACTTCAAGACACCGGTTATGATGTAATACTCAACTGATTTGAATGTACTGCGACTGAATGACTCGATGCCATTGAAAATTCACTCAATAATCAAAAATTTCGATAAAACTAGAGATAATGTCAAAGCGTATTCAAACTTCTATTTGTCTTGCAAAAGAAGCTAAATTAATTGAGAATTTGGTAAACTAATAATAATTTATTTAACAAATACATCTAATATTTAGGTTTAAATGTATTATTTAAAACTTTTTTTATAATTAAGAAAATAAATTCATTTTTTAAAAATTTTTAATGTAGTTTTTAAATTTAAATGTATGAAGTTATGTTTAGCAATAAAGTTTGATAAATATTTAAATAATTTTTTAATTTAATTGCTTAATCAATTCTTTATCTTCAGACAACGCAATTAAAGTATTGTTCAAATTGCGGTTAGTATTCGTATTTTTTAGTTTCTGGCGGTTTTAAAAATTATACAACAAATCGCTGTTAACACACAATACCGCCGTTCAATTTATATTTGATATTTGACAACTAAATATTCAGAACGAATAAAATGCGTATTTTATAAATAAATAAATAAACTAATAAAGTAATAAGTATTTTAATTTTACAATTATTTTAAAATTGGTTATGTAAAGTTTCACACATAAAATAGCTATGGATAATTATTGTTTTCCGGATTAACAGTTTGGTGTATTTTGAGAATTAAGAACCGTCGGAATCTTTAATATTTTTAATTAAGCTATTTGAGTGATGTAATATTTGTTATGTTTCCCTGACAATATAATATGGATTATAATAGCCATTTGTGTGAACGTTAATGATATTATATCTTAGTTTAAACATGTAATTGTCTAATTGTAAAACTAAAAAATAATACTTAAATATTTTCTGAAACTATACCTGTTTTAGTACATTTTTGTTCCAGGTTCCATTCCTTTTTATTCAGAATTCACTTCCGGAAAATCAGATCCCTAGTCATAACTCTATGTCTTACACAGATATTTTTAAACCACTATTATGTTAAACGTAAGGTTATAGATGGACAAAAGCGCGCCTTAGGATTTTTAGGATTTAAGGCGCGCCGGTCTTTAAGGGTTCAGGTTCGAGTTCAGGTCCTTAAAAACTAAATAAGTCCGGGTTCAGGCTCAGCATATTTGAGTCCTGTTCCGAAAAGGTTCAGGTCCGAGTCCATAAGAGTTTGAACCTGGGACCTAAATTAATAAAAATATTACAATTTTGAACTCAAATAAGTATAATAAAATTCATGTTTTTAGGTAACTTATATTTTTGAACTTTAACTTTATAAATAGGAATAAGATAGACATGGTTCGATAAATAAATAAACAATAATAATAATGGTTATAATTAAAATTGAAATGTTTTATTTAAATATTGTTGTAACTTAGGTCCTGAGTCCAGGTTCGAGTTCCCTCTGTGAAGACTCGAAACTGGTCCAAGTCCCTGTAAAAAATTCAGGTTCAGGTCCCAAAATGGTTTTAAGGTTCCAGGTTCAGGCTCGGATTTTCTATAGAACGCTCAAGGACCCGGACCTCTCCATCTATACGTAAGGTAATGTTAAAGGTTATATCAAGTAACGAAATAAAATTCATAATTATTTACCACTTTTACATTTTAACAATAGTAGTTGCAGTTAAGAATAGGAGTCAGATTGTCTTTGTCGGTCCGTTTGATGTCTACTTATTGAATATCATTAGTTTTAATAAAATGTATCAAAATATAAACTTTTAAATTAATGTTAATGTTAACCGCTTTATGTTATTTTATTTATTTTTCCGTAATTTATAATTTTTGAACCATATTATTAGCTTTAAGATAGTTATTTATATTGTGTTAAATGTGATAACCAGAGCAACAACTTTTTCGGAACAAAAACCTTTAAATTTACGTCGGAATTTCGGACAGAAAATTGCCTAATTTCGGACAAATTTTAGAAAAATTTTAACCAAAATTCAATTTCCGGGTCTGTTAATCAGTTGGTAACTCTGGTATGGCTCCTTATCGGGTTGGGTCGGTTTGATATTTTAGTTATTAGTTTTGGTTCGGATAAACCGCAATCACTTTGCACGAACCCAACAAACAAGTTTATTTTTGCTAAATTTACTCATTCTTTGGCAAATTGATTTTTATTTGCTTTATGCGATTAGCGATAACTGTTCATATTTGAGCAAAGATTTCCCCAAAAAATAATTATAAATTTACTAGTAATTGGAACTCAAAAACAATGAAAGATTATGTTCAGATTATTTTCCGATTATTATGAGTTTAACAATCAAATGCTGGGATTTTAAATAAAAACAAATTTAGTCTTATTCTCTGTTTTTTTTAAAATTTAATTTTTTAGTTTATATTTTAATTAAAAGTTTAGTTAAATTATAAATGATTTCAATGAAATTTAAATAAAAATGAATTAAAGTTAATTCGAAACCATATAAATTATTCACTCTATTTCTTTATAACAAAACAAAAATCTCTATTCTAAATTCTTATCGTAAGTTTAATTGAGTTTAATTTTTTATGTTGTGTACGTAAGCTTGTATGGTATGTGTTGCTTATTTTCGAAATAACTTTAAATTAGAGAAATACAGAGGTTAATCTGCCATAAACGACAACATTCGACTGTGAAATTTAAAATATCAAAACTCAAAACTTTGAGCGCATTATACAATTTAAAATTTTTGAGTGTTTAAAACGATTGCTATAATGATATATTGATAGATTTATTCTACCATACAAAAAAAATGCTAAAATCGTACACTGATCAACAACAAGAGAAAAAATATATTATTTATATTAAGAAATGAGTTTACACTCAAATTTTCTTGTGATTTAGCGCCTCACGAAATTTGCTTTGAACTAATTTGCATTTGAATCGCACAATATATTTTTCAGAGTTTATGTTTAGAATTTTTGTTCAAAACAAGAGATGACGATTACACAATAGAGAAGACGTGCCGCGAATACAGTTAATTTTATTAACATATTACCTTTTCTACACTTACAGTATAGTCTAATATGATATTACTATCTTCGAGATTAACCTTTCGATTCGAAGTTGTTTCAAACATTTATAATAAGCCAACACAATAATTAAAGGGATACAAATTGAATAGGTTTAATTTTCATTTATGGAATTAATAAAAAATTAATATTAGTTTTAAAGTAGAAATTCTTTATTAAAGTAAAATAATACTTAAGTTTTCAAAATATATGGTAATTTATGAAATTAAAATGTTTACACTAATGAATTAATTTTAATTAAACGCTCAGCCTATTTACATTTAAAGAGAACTCTTTAATTATTTTAATTATGGATAGACAAAAGCGCACCTTAGGTCTTTTAGGACTTAAGGCGCGCCGGTCTTTACGGGTCCAGGTTCGAGTTCAGGTCCTTAAAAACTAAATAAGTCCGGGTTCAGGCTCAGCATATTTGAGTCCTGTTCCGAAAAG
>JAQGAW010004557.1:0-10741 GCA_034698025.1 Phthiracarus crinitus | reverse complement strand
ACAAACTAAAGTTTTTACCTCAAAACTATAATATTTTTAAAACTGATAAATAAATTTTTACAAAATTATATTTTATTTGGTCATTAAGATAAATTTATATTTTCTTAGTCATTTTATTCGGTCATTTTATTCTAATAGATTGCATATGAGCTAAAACATTAGAAGTTATATATATGTGTATTTTTTTAATATCGATGTCGACAATTCGGGCACAGATATGAGAAATTCTCTATTTTTAATATTAATCTTCTAAATAATATACAAATATTTTCGCATAGATTTATATGAAGCAAATTTCACTGAAATTTTTTTATAAATTTTTAACTTTCCTAAGCATTAGAGTGCGAAACGGGCCCCCGATTTCTCGGGCCTCCGCGGGCCCCCGACAAAAAGTATCGGGCTTTGTCGGACTTGGGCCTTAAGTTAAAAAAAATCATATCGGGCCGGGCTTTTGTTTTAATATTTTAGGCCCGATTTAGAATTTAATTTCAAATTTTGTGGTATATTTTAAACAAAATTTTTAGAATTTATTGTTAATTTTATTAATTTCACTTCATTAAACAGTATATTTTAATGCTAGATTATCCTTTCTTAACTTCATTAATTGTTTTTAATGATTTTGAAAATAAATTATTACTTTTTATTATAACTTAATTGTTTCATTGGAAAATCGGGCCGATCTGGCTTTCTTAATTTAAATTTGTCGGGCTTTTGTCGGGCTCTTGCCTATGCATGTCGGGCCTACATCGGGCTAGGGCCTTAATTTTTTGATGATTTCGCACTCTACTAAGCATATAATTCGTCGAAATTTAATAATTGCTTACAGTATAAAACTTTAAGTATAAATATGTAAAATAAAAAATTAATGTAAATTTTTATGGCAATACCATTCGAAAAGCTAACCTTAATTTACTACAAGATTGCGATACTGTTGCCAATAAGTGCGATACATGTTCGAACACATATGATAATCGTGTGATATGCGATGTATTAAGAATATCACGTAAATAGTATATGGAATAGCAATGGCAAACAGTGCCGGTAAACGCATTGATAGATATGACGTCCATTCAAACTTGTTTTTCAAGTGACGAGCGATTCCCTAAAAACCAGAGCAGAGTAGAAGTGTTCGTTTCTCGAGCCTATAATCATCGATTTATGTAGCATTTGTGAGCAATGATACAAACTCGGAAACAATTATTTTTCTGTAATAGTGTATGTGTGATCAATTTTAACCCTTTATCTAGTATTTACGTGTATTTCAATCTGTGAAACTGATTTCTCTGACGCTTAGTAATGATGAGAGTTGTTATACATTTGAGTTTAAACAACACATCAGTTAAACGGTTAAAAGTTAGTGTTAAGGAAAAATGTGATTTACTAAGTAGTTTTAATGCGAATTTTATTATATGCGTTGCAAATATCGAGTAAAATCTCAAAATGATAAAAAATAAGTTTATATGCTTTTATTTTTAATTTAGATTAATGTTTGTTGTGATTATAAATTATTTTATTGAATCATTCAATTTATAAAAATGAAAAATATATATTAACCGCTTAATCATTAAGTTAACAGAGTTATGGTTAGAGTTATTATAGTTATTACCGTAAATCGTTAAATTTAAAGTTAAAATTTTTGCTAGAATTAAGGAAAAGTTATGGATTAACTGATGCTAATCTATACTACAAAGTTTATTAAATATTATTGTAAAAAAGTGTAAATATTTTGATATACTGTATCAATAAATACAAACCGAATAATTTGCCCCAAATCTTACACTTGCCGTTAAGGAAACAAACTGTTTGTGTCTGCAGATCTGCCCAATATGTCAAACCAATAATTGAAATGCAAAGCAATCATTGTTGCGATAAGAGCTAATGGACCGAAATAATCGATAAATAAATTGATTTATGATTGAATAAAGAGTGAACTTTAAAAATAACTTTCATACGTTCTAATTTAGGTTAAATAATAAATAAATATATACATAAATTTGAAGTTATAAATAAATTAATGTACTAATTTCTCGTAAACCAAATATAGGTTAACTTTCTAAGAGATACTATAAATAAGATTTTACAAACTTTTTTTCACTTTTGGTTTTGATAAATGCTTCCATTAAATTAATAAATTCGAATAATGACACATTAGATAAGGAAACCGTAAATAGTGTTTTGGGAAAAGTTTTCGCGAGAAAAACGTCCGCCACTTCGACAGCGAACAACAAATCATTCATACTTTTTTTTATATAAGCGGTGTAAGCATTTTCATACACGATTTACCAGTTTATAAAAAGCAAAAGCGTTCCGTAAATAAGTTTTATTTTGATTCCAGTAGTGATTTCTTTAAATATCATTTTTTTAAAAAAGTTTTTCGTTTCGCCAAACTATAAAGAAGTGGATAAAAATAAACCATTGTTATAATAGCGTTTAAATAATGTTTCGCTGTTTAACCGTATGCTCAATGATAGTATTAGTGAGTTGTATGCCATCGTCGCGCGAGAATAAGTGTGATCTGAAAAAAGTGGACAGATGTGCACAGATTTTGTATATTTACGGAAATCCAACTTACAAAGTGTCCAATAGTGTGGAAGAGGCGCAGGAGTTCTGCAAGTAAGTGTTATCATCCACTTTATATATTTATATGTTAGTCAATTCCAAAACTATAATAACCCAATACTTATATCTGATTGTCTTCTAATGAATAATTCCAAAGCACGACTAGAGATGCCGAGCAATGTATCCGTTCGTATAGCTCTTCGTGCGTAAAACCATTCTCTCGGCAGTATATGAATATTCTGCTCGCCGGTCCATCACAGCAACTAAAGAAAAGATGCAGCACTACTGGAATTAAAAGTAAGAGAGCGGAGAGAGAGGGAGAGAGAGAGAGTTCTTTTTGAGATATAAAAACTAACTTTTCTTGTGTCTGTGTTGCGATTTGAAAGAATACTTAGAGCATAAAGAATGCGTAAACGCAACGAAGAGCAAGATTGATATATGCAATGATAGAGCAATCCGAGACACAATGAGAATACTAAAAGCAAAAAAAGATGATTGGATTCAGCTGTCGTGCTGGTGATTATTCTTATTATTAGTTAATTAATTATTCTTACGATGCACTATAATATTATTATTATTTCGAACTAGTTTTCTAAGCAAAAGCACTCAATGCTCGTCAAGAGCTATCGATAACGAGGATATATGTACGGAAAAATCAAAAGAGTATATGAAAGAAGCGATACAAGGCTTCTCTGGTGAAGTGTTTGATCTTTTTTGTGGCAATGATTTGCACTGGGAATCACATAATTGCCAAAAAGTGATCAAAAACTTAGCGCATCTCGACTCGAGAACGAAGCGTCCATTGAGTATATTTCCGGTTGTATTAGAAATGATGGAAAAGTTTTGATAACGGATTTTTTTAATTATTTTATTCTGTTTATTTTTAAACTGTGAATTTATTTTTAATTATTGCACATATTTTTATTATTTTAATTCATTATAATTAATGTATTATCATTTTTTCATCATAAATAATTAACTCATTAAATTTTAAATTATACAACAATATTCGCAACAATAAAAGATAAAAATATTTACAAACCAAATGATGCGATATTAATATCGAGATTAAAATTGGGAGTGAGTGACAATTATAGAAGGAAAGAGGGAGAGAGAGGTGGGGTAAATTGATCCAATTAAAAGTTAAATAAATATTAAATATTTAATTGTTAGTTATTACAAGAATTATAATAATTGTTAAAATTAAAAATAATTACGACTAATCTGCATAATACGCAGAACAACCATAATCGCAATGAAAAAATAGAGTTAAATTTAACATCGATATAACTTTACAAAACGTTTAGGCTATATATTTTTAAAAACAATTTCAAAAATTAGAAACATTTGGTAATAACATTGTTAATAATTTATAAAATTCATGAATATTTGTTCTATTGATAACTAACGTACATATAAAAAATTTATAACAAGTTAGTATGACACTAGAAAATATTGGGGTTAAATATTGAAATTCATGGATGCACACAATGCATAAGATTATTAAGCGGATAACATATACTTTAGATATAAATATTTATAAATAAGTGTAAATAATTATCGAAATATGGGTTGAAAGTTATCTTATAGTAAATATGGCACATATTCAGTGATAGTTTAAATTAATATTTGATTCTACATTTTGATTGTGCTTTGGCTTTCAAATGTTTTCAAATCAATATATCTTTACTGAAACATACTTTATATGTTCAATAAAATTGAAATATAACATTAAGATTGAATCACTCAAACAGAAAATTAAATTAAAGGCGAAACATTAATCACACTAATTTATAGTACAGTTATAGTTACTTTTAACCATTGTATTCATTGATTCATATCAAACTTGCATACAAAAACTTTATTACCGGCATTTTATTTACATGCTATCACAACAATAAGAGCTAAGTGTAAGCCATGATAAACTATATTGCATAGAATTATTTGAAAAGTGATTTAAGAAACCAAACTTCACTCAAATGTACATACTTTTACGAGTTTGTTTAAGCGTTAACTAATAGAAAAACTTTGAAACGTTTGATGTGTTGCGACAGCTAATAACAAATCACACTAATTCTATAAATTACTCAATAAAATGTTAAATATGGACGGATTAGTAAATCAAATCTATAAGCGTTAATAACTAAAACAAGCATTATTTGATTAAAAAATTCTAAAAAAACTCTTATTCGAAGTTTGATTTAGAGTTTAATCGAAAATTGCTAACATTAACTAAAATTAAAAAAATCCCATTTGACTAGAAAGGTACACAAATACACACTTTGGCGCATATCGAGTATTCATTAGAAATCGTTTTCGATTAAAAAAATCTTTGATTCGATGAACTATTATTAAAGAGCGAGTATTATTACTTTTATGTATTAATAAATTAATATGTTTTCGTCGTAATCGAGAGTAACTCAAAAAGTGTAAAAAAGTTAATGTCGTTTTCGGATAAGTCGTCTACGGTTCGTTAAGATTAAAAATCATCATAAAATTATCTTAGATTTAGTCAATTTTCAGTCCATTTTCGTGTATGGAAAGTAATAAATAAGCTGCGATTGATTGAAATTCCATTTACTGGCAGCCAATTCAATGATCTCGAGATATAGCTTTTGGCACACCATTTGGTGCGCGACAGTCGCCGCCAGAAACGAATCGCGAATCATCATCATTAACGTCTTCATACGCGACGGATTGTCTTCTTCCAAATACTTGCCTAAAATATATAAATATTTCAATACTTCAACCAACAATGAAACAAATGGTTAGATTTACCACAAGAGCGCAACACTGTTTGCAGACACTCTATTTCGGTTGGGGTCGAGTTAACATTTAATAGTATAGCCTGACAAGAATCGTATAGTAATATCGAGAATTGTTTTTGTTGTTTAATAATTAATGACGGAATCGACTCGTTTTTATGCTGCGTTTTCGAAGCGCCAAAACCATACTCGTCTTCGTCCTCGTCATCGAAATATTGTCTTCCCATTCGATCCCTGGTTCTTAAGCTAAGATACACGTCAGCGATGAATGACACGTAAGCGGTCCAACGTCTGGCACCGCCTGATGTTAACCTTAATTTATCCCTTTCGCTAAACCACTCTCGAAGACAGTTAAGCAGTGACTCAATAAACAGATGCTTCCGTGTTTCGCACTGCTTCTCATTAATGGTTAGACAAATATTGGCGATCGCGTGAGAGTTGCATGACTTCTCGAGCGCTTTGTTGCATAAAATCCTTACCACTTGCATCAACTGCGTCATTGTCAGCGAATTAGTCTTCTCCATCGCGCGTCTCACTAGTGTTACGCTTTCCCACGCGATTCCGTCCAATGACATCAAGTGACCAATCGATTCTTGGCTGTGTTGCGGCTCTTTATTACTGCCGAACGATTTTGACCGCTTTAATGCGCTCTTTAATGGTTGTGACACTGATTCATAGCTTGGAACTGATTCAATATATTAATTAATTGTCAAATTAATAGTCAATATATTTTTTTGTTACCATTTTGATTGTTCCCATAATTATTACTCTTATGATTATTGATTATTTTGTGCGATTCGTTGTTCGACTGTGAGGTCGATGTTGTCGATGATGAGTGCGATTCTGGAGACTCGGGACGATTGTATCCCACTCTCGCTGATGGCGGACGATATATCGGTTGCGATGGCTTTACATATTTATAAATCACCTTTAAATAGAAGAACATCTTTCGTTAACGGATATCATTAATAAAACTTTTTATGGAAAACATTTTGTTTTGTTTATTTTACTCCTTATAATAAACTAAATAAATATCTTTGATGCGTATCTTATGTTACCGTTAAAAGTTTATATTTAGTTTTTTAGTGGTTCACTCTTTTATAGTCATAGTTTCTGATTTCCTGACTAAATGGTAGTCATTTACGATATTGACTTTTTTTAAAAAAATTTAATCATTTGGATCGCATAACTAAAAAAGTTTTTAAGCACAAATAATATAAATAAATCGCTTGAAAACAGCGTCAATACCTGTTGTGGAGGTGTTTGTCTTAATTGATGCGTTGGTTTCGATTGAAAGCGAATGCTTGAAACTGGTGTCGACTGCGTTGTAGACCACATCGTTTAAGCGAGTTTTTTTTCGTTTGTTTCTGCGTTTCCAATTAAAAATAGAAGCAAATTTTTGGTACTGGTTTCGCAACACGTTATTTAAATCATGAAAATAATTACAGACCGAAAAGAGTGCGTATGTTTTTGTGATTTAGATGTGATCATTTAAAAATTAAAATACTTTCACACTAAAAACTACGGCTCAGCATCCGTGACATCATATCGCAGCGCCACTCCTTAAAAGTGTCTTAAAATAGACGCTTTAAGCTCTTTAATTGAAACGAAAGTGTCTTCATTTCCTTAAATAAGTTTTTCGTAATACGCTCGAAACAAATAAAAACACTAATACTGCGCATTTTAGTGTTTACTGTTTAATGTACGTTAGAATTATAATACTTTACTGTATAATAAAAACAAGAGAATTAAAGTTTAATGGGATATATATTAATTTAGTGTTTTTATTCGATTGAAAGTAACGTTAGCTTATTATATATTAAGGTTAAAATTTTTAATAAATCATAAATGATAACTAAATCATCGACAGTACATGGGTTTAAATAAATGTTTTTGTATTAAAATTGTAATATGTATGTGGGAGTTATTACGTTGTTTATTCATTTATTACAAACTTTTATTTTACATATAAATAATATGCTATCTGTTTAACATTACAATATGGATTCGAATCTACGCTACTGTTAAGTAATCGTTTTAAATCAATAACATATTTTAAATAACATATTTTCAACCTTCTTATGTATTTATTTATAATTAAAAAATCGTTTTGTACATTTTTAAAAATAATTATTGAATTTATTACTATAATATCTTTATGTTGCACTCATTTATTTTTGTTGAAATCTTAATCACTTGAAAAATAAGAATAAATAAATCGCAATTTTTAAAGATCAACGATAACTAAGCCCAGCATCGTATCCGTAAACACTCTGCCATTCTATGGATCCGTCGATATTTTTTCCCAAATCACTAAAACTTTTTTGGTTCCAATTTTTGTTATATCGTTCAAGAATTCCTTTAATTGTTTTCTTGTCCTTTGTTCGTGGATGTCTTTGTACGCCACCGCCACAAACACATTCCCCTAAAGTACAACCAATGAATCCAACAAAAGTTAACGGATCAGTTGGCAAATGGGTTTCCAAACACTTTCCAAAACATTTGAATAGTTTCACGTAAGCCATTATATCGATCACAGCAGTTGTTTCTTGCGACCTAACGTTACCGTATCATCGATTAATTAATTATTTGTCATATTATTTACGCTTAACCAACTCATGCTAAACTCGGACATTATTTTATCATCGATTTACGATACCTAACATATGAGGAATACGGTCGTGCCATTCGTATCAACGTTTGCCTGGATTGAGGATTCGATGGCTTAACATTAGTTGGCGGCGGTTTGTTTGATAAACACGGCCAAACGCAGTCGAATATGTGCCAACATCTGCCAGCGATGTTATACGACACACAAGTTATCAAACACGCGCCCACAGCTAATACTTTTTGAACTAAAAAATTGTCTCCCAATTCTCGAGAATTAAGTTCATTTTGGTATTGTTGACCAGCAGATTCTACAGTCAATATATTAGTCTTTTTTAAGTATTGTTTAATAGTTAAATTATCACATTTTATTACGTTTATGTTGCGAAAGTAAAGCGATAATAAAAACTAGAATCATTTTAACATTTACTGTTAATTCAAGTTTATTAAATATGGCTTTCGTATATTAATAGCGTATATTCAAAATAATGGCAATCTGTTATAATGATAACCATTCCGTTAATTACCTTAAATTAATTTCTCATAACAGGTGTCACCAATATATAAAAACGATAAAACTTTTTATATTTTTCATTGTTTAATGACTATATTATCAATGATATTATATGATGCACATGAAATCGTTTGGACATATATACCATTCATTATGTTATTGTCGCAATTGTTTAAATATTTAACAATGCTATTTAAGTATTGTGCTTACAAAATGACACTAATGACCAGGAATGGGATTTTTATGGCATGCCATAAAATGCCATTATTTGCCATAATCAGACATTGATGCCATAAATTGCCATAATTTTAAAATATAATTAAAAAACGCCATAAATTGACAAATATTGATTAAATAAATTATAAATTTCATAAATATTATAAAAATAAACGTTATTTTTAAGAAATATTAAATAGACATGGAAAAAATATAGACCCATACATAGTATTAAGAAAATTTTTTTAGACATGATAGTATTAAGTTGATGTCAAAATTTGACATTCTTATGAGAAATGTTTTTTAATTTCATAAATTAACTAATTTGTATTAATATTTAAACTAAAATGCCATAATTTAATAATAAATATGCCATAATCAATGCCTTAATTTGGCAAAAATCATGTCATAATGCCATACCATAATTTACACTCTGGCACGCCATAAAAATCCCATTCCTGCTAATGACCAATTTTGTAAACCATGTACCGGTATATGCGGTGTTTAAGTGAATGCGCGGAAAGTAATGAAGAAAAATTAAAGTATCCCAGAATACAGTAATCTTTATATTTTTAATATCATCATTCATTGTTGAATTAACTAAAATTACGATTTATTATCGAATCATATTATCAAAAATTAGTGATGTACTTAATATTTTCAATTTATAGAATTATTGGAATAATTAGAAATTTCTTTAAAATATGTACCATTGATATAAAAAACTGATTTTATTTATTATTGTTTTATATATTAAATACTATTTTCCTCAAATCTATTCCTCATCATTAGAGATACCATCAATAAAACCACAAAAACATATCTTAACCATACAAAAATAAACTTCAATAAACGACTCCCAATCGGTAATCTTAGTAATTTTGGCGCATCTATGTATACACGTTAAACTTTCAATGATTAGATCCGTAAATTTATGGACGGGTTCTGTCGACGCCCGATAAACCACACGTTCGCTTCGGTGCGTCAATCTTCGGTAATTCTCTGGATTGCTCTCCCGCTTGACGTGAGTTACCACACAATAATAATTGCATGGAAATATTTCTCCGCACTCTTGTGTCCGTAAATAAACTTTTACGCAGTCTAATACGCATTTTGAAATTTCATCGATTAATATACCGATCGGTTTTTCATAATATGTTGCTTTATTGCTGAATGAAGTATTAATCAATCTTTAATTTTTTTGTTTCATCATAAAACATAAACTTTTCAAAAAAATTACGCGAAATTTAGGATTGAATCGTAAATGTTTATCCTTCGCTGAAAAATTATGATTTTAAATATTTCATACCTGCGGTAATGTGTGGAATGTCCACGTATTCGTCGACTTAATTCGGTTTCTATTGAGGAAAATTAGTTCATGTATTGGTGATCTGAAAATTAAGTGTTTATTTGATAACTAAATCACAATTAGTTTTTTCAGACATTAGCAATAAATGTACTGATACTGCCATTTATTTTGATTAAAAAAATTCTTACTTGAGAAAAATTTTGGCAGTGGTAAACTTACTGTCCGTTTGTCCGTTAATAAGTTTGCAAATTAAAATCACATTTAGTATTGAGACTTGAATAATGACGACAGTAAGTTAGTCGAAACTATTGTCTTAATTTGAAAACTTATAACAGTTATATACAAACGTTTATAACAGTAAGTTTTCCACTGCCAAAATTATTCTTAAGTAAGAATTTTATTAAATCACAATTATTTAATAAAAATACCTTTTACTAGAAACAATGTAAATATAATTATATAAATTATATTTAACTTCATTATTAGGCGTGAAAAGTATGTTTGATTTTATTGAAATTAGTTTAAACCTTATGTCTATTAAATATCGAATTTCATTAAAAGGTACGTCACATTATTATGAAATTGAAAATAATTTTGAAAACTTTTTATTTTTGTTGTTACTATTCATTTCTATTAACTTAATTATATTTAATATAATTTTATTTTAAATATGAGCCCAAACGTCAATAATATTTTAAAACAAGAAAGAGTATGAACATACACAATGAGCTCACTTTATATAATATTATAAGTTAATTCAATAGAATATAA
>JAQGAW010004556.1:0-10741 GCA_034698025.1 Phthiracarus crinitus | reverse complement strand
AAAACTTTTTTAATGTAATTGAAAATTTGGATGATTTTAATTCATTTGGTGGACGAAACTATGGCCGCGATGTAAAATTATCTCGTAAATTAATCACTGATTCAATAAGGTATTTGAATCTATTATTATCATACTTTTATTATTTATTGTTTTAAACTCTTTCATAATATTTCATTATTTCTCAATATATCAAAGAAAATATCAATAAAATATGTTCTGATTTAAAATTTTTGTTGAAGTTCATGAAAATAATAATTATTTTAACTTAATCTGAGAATTTCTTTTAAAAATAATGTATTTGATGTCTTATTTCATTATTTCATGCAACGTTAGACTTAATTTTAAATTTTCAATATAATCGAATTGAAATATAATAAATTTTACATAAAGTGAGCTCATTATGAATTGTTTTATTAAAATTGAAAGCTAATGAAACAATTCGCTAAAGAATCTTACAAATTTTAAAGTTAAATGGGTCTGAGCTTAAGATATAATGAAAATTTTAACTCAAACTTGTCTGACGTGAGCTGAGTTTATTCTATTTATTAGCGATTTACGACAACTTTCACTGGTTTTTTAAATTATATAACTAAATTAAAGTTTTAAATTATTATTTAATTAAATTTATAGACATTTATTATCAAATAACAATGTAAGTTCACTTATACATGAATATGTGAATGAAGTTGTGAACAAAATAAAATCGAAAGAAGATAACCGACCATTTTTGCCCCAGAGTTACTTGCGTGGTATTATCATTCGACTGTCGGCTACACTTGTATTCGGACAGAAATATAATTTAGGCGATCCTATGTTGACAACAATACACAATTGTTTTGAAGCGTTTAGCAATGAAGTCGTGAAACTTCTATTTATAAATTTTGTTCCGATTTCAAGATATTTCATTCCATTAAATAAAGAAAATTTATCGAAAATTAATGAACTCATAACAATTAATCGCACTTCAATTGAAATTTGTAAAAACTCTTATAAAAATGGAATGTGTGACAACTTTACGAATTCATTATTAACCACTCGAAACAATTTGATAGACGAGGGACATAAGGATTGTCATTACTTAACAGATAATGAATTAAAATCTATATTACTAATACTTTATTTAGGTTTGTTTATTTGTAATGACTGTTAATTTACAAATTAATTTAGTAGAAAATTAGAAACTTATCTTAACATATTTATTGAATAATTTTCTACAAGTCTTATTAAATAATTTAATATAATTTTAAGGCTCAGCTGAATCCTCAATTTCAACAATGACTTGGATGATATTATTTATGAGTCATTATCAAAATATTCAGATCAAATTAAGAGAAGAAATTAAGTGCAAAATAGGTAATGTTTTTAATTTCTTTTACAAAACTGACATAAAAGAATTATAAATTTTAAAATATATATGAACTCATAAAAATATCAAAAATAAGCTAAAATTATTGATATAAGGCTTTTGTACAAACTATAGTATTAAAATTGATTTCATTTAAATAAGCGCTAAGATCAGAGATAAGGCAATGAGTAACTATTGCCAGCGCTTCTTTGTTTCCATATTCCCGTAGTTTTTTGCTTAAAGCGTCACTTGTGAAATGGATTTGCAATTATTTGTACAATGAGTAGTAATTGATGGTCAGTATTATAATGTTGTATTAAATTAATTTTTAGTATACATTAGTTTAATAAGTATTTTTATATACTTAATTAATATATAGATAGACATAAAAGTGTTTGTAAAATCCAATTATACTCAATAAAACTCAAAACTATTATATAAATTTCTAATCTAAACAATAGGTTGTAAAAAACCAGAATTTGAAGATAGAAATAAATTTCATTATTTAAACGCATTTATTTTGGAAGCGTTAAGATATAGACCCGTAACACCGATTGGAATGCCTCATAAAACAACAAAGAAAGTTGATATATGTATGTATAGTTAACAAAACAGTAAAGTTGTAGTAATTAATTATATTTAAATATTAGTGGAATATTCGCTACCGAAAGATACATTAGTATTTGTAGACCTCTACAACATTTGCAATGATCCCAATTATTGGTCAGAACCGAAAAAATTTATGCCCGAAAGATTTCTAGACTCAAATGGCTTATTAATAACTAATAGATTTCCAGCATTAATAACATTCAGTATTGGAAAAAGAATATGTGTCGGCGAAAGATTAGCGACGGAATTGTTATTTGTAGAGTTAGTTTGTTTATTGCAAGCGACAGAAGGCTATCAGTTTGCTTTGGCAGATGTCACTCAAAACCATGATTTTCATTATAGTCCTAACGTTCGACTCTCTGTTTATCCTAAAAAATTTAATCTGATTCTCAAACAAAATATCTGACAATTATTAATTTTTTGAAATAACTAAACGTGATCTACACATACATTGAGTTTTTATCAGTATTATTATGTAATAATCTTTAATAATTTTATTATTTTATTTAGAATTTTACTAGTTATTCTAAAGATGTTAAAATATTTTTCTTATAACCATAGAGCGGATGCCCTTTACCCTACCCTAATATTCGAAATTTTGACCCTTATAATCCGATCTATGCTTATAACATTAAATTTACACAAAATAATAAAACATTTTGCGCCGAAACACGCAAACACTATTCACCTTTCATTTTATTCCAATGATTAAGTTCGCGAACTGTATTTATGCTTACACTTCGATAACTTTTGCCTCAAATTATTATCGGGTAAACGATTTATCTCTAAAAGCAAGACTACTAACGACTGATTGACTATACCGCTTACCTATAGTATAGGTCCTATGAGTAGATAAGGTTTATATTGCTTCCCGTCTCAATGGACCCCTGCTTTGTGACATTAGCTATGTCCTATCCCAGAGCCTGATACAGGCTCTGGGATAGGACATAGCTAATATCACAAAGCAGGGGTCCATTGAGATGGGAAACAATATAAACTTTATCTTAATAAATTAAAATAAAATAAGAAAAAATGATTCTTAAAGTTTTAAAAATATTTATTTAATAAAAAGAATTCATTTAAAAAGTTAAACCAAAACCAAACCAATGCTTTTAGAAAATTATATTTAAACTTTAAATAAAACATTTCTTATCAGATTTGCACTTATTGCAGACCAAGTTGATAGTGTTTCCACTAAAGATAAGGTCTAAAACCTTATTATCGCATTCGATGTCCCGAAATCCATGACAGTATACTTCTAGACAAAGTTCTAGGACTGTCATGAAAATATCATGTTCTGTTGCGTAATTAAATCGTTCCATAAAAAACTTTTCTGGAAAGTGTGGAATGAGAGTAACCGGACTCTTGAATATAAGCATAATTTTCAAAACTTTTCGTAGAATGAACGGGTATATACACATCTAAAAAAACACAAATTAAAACAAATTATTAATAATTAATAAAGATTAATATAAATAAACTCACCGGTTGAAAAGGTGCATATGCGGCTGAACAGTAAGACGGAGCGTAATTAACAGGTGTTGAATAATTAGCACCAGTTGTCAATTCGATAACATTCTCCTCGGCTTTCAATTCGTCCTCCAAACATGCTTTCAATGATTCAGCTGCGTTGTGTACTGATTCCAATTCTCGATCCAACTCCTCACGTTTACTGGCTTCCATTCCTCGAGTAATTCGTGTTCGTGACATTGAGTTAAACGAATATGCGTTGCGAACTTTAGGCATTAAACTTTTCTTTAAAGTTAACACTTTAAAAGCAAATGCTTGACTGATTTTCTTCAGTGAATAAGCTAGCTTTTATACAGATATTTATTTAGAGTAAATTGGGTGTTAATACTAAAATATTATACGTTAACTATTACTAGAGTATTTGGGTGTAACTAGGTTAAAGAAATTAATTAAAATTTTTCCTCAATTAATTTTAATTAAGGAAAATAACATTTTATAATATATTTCCTTATAATTAAAAATTTATGTCAACACTACGCCCTAACCCAGTTACACCCAATGAATTAATATTAAAATTTCCTCGTTCTATCCATATATAAAGCCTCAGTATTAACAGTAAAAGTCATTCGATTATTCGAATTTAAAGCTTTAATTTAAAGTTTTATTAGAATAAACTTATACTTTTAAAATAAAGTATTAAATTTAATATTTCAATAATATTAAAGTATTACTTTTTATAAAGTTTAGTTTGCTTGAAAATAATGTAAGTTTTGTTATATTTATAAAATAAATTTTTGAAATTTAAACTAATAAATATTTCTTTTTAATATAGATTGTAAAATGTCTAAACGCAACGCTAACCAAATGGATCAATACTTTGATGACGATGAAGTGGAAGAAATGGATCCTCGGGTGATAATTAAAGAAAAAAAGATTCCGAAAAAGAAAGCAGTATCAACAATTACTCAAGTCATCGCAAACACTGAAACTGAATCAACTCCTTACCATGGCACCAGTTCAACCGTATTTAATACTCCTGGTACCAGCTCTTCTCTCTTCGATGAAATAATGACTTTTGAAGAAACTCCTGACAAGTTTATCAAAACTGTTCAGATTTCAACAAACGAAGGTATAGGGATTTCTACTAATTCTATTTCAATATTTAGAATAGTTAAAAAAGATGGTAAGGAAACCATAAGCAATTATCAGTTCACTCTAAAAAATTCTGTTTTACCTAACCTAATTCAAATATTAAGAAATGTTTTAAAATATCATTCAGATAAAAAAAATAATTATTATTTTATTTAAGAAGAAAATTTAAAAAACGATTGACACTAACGGTGATTCAAATCACTATTGTGAAATTTTAATTGTACTCATATTTGAATTTTGTTTATTTTAAATTGTACTATTATTACAATTAAATTGTTTATAAATTTTATTATGTTTAAAAATTTTACATTTGATTATGTGTATGTATAATTAGTTATGTATTTGTATTTACTTAACTTTCAAATAAATGTTTTGCATTAAACTTTTGAAAATATCTTTTTATTCAAAAATAATATATCAAATATTATTAAAATTTTAGTTAATTGATGGTTTTCTTATAATTATTCAAACACCATTCGTAAAGTAAAATTGATTTAATTTTTGCACACTGATTTTTAATTATACAATTTTGATGCAAATTACAAGGTTTATAGTGCCCAAAACCATATCCATTATTACTTTTAAAATTTTTTATTGATGGAATTTCTTCAAATAATTCAGACAAGTTAACACTTATATTATCTAGTCCAGCTTTATGTAATAAGCTTAAAATATTTAAATCATTGTTATATCCAATATACTTCTTATTATATAAATCATTTTCATTTTCACAAATTAAATAAATTGTTTTAATAACTCCACAAACATCTTGAATATCTGGCCAAGTATGATGATTATTATTAATATTTATTCCATGTAAATTTGTGAAAATAAAGTTATTATTCCTTTCATCTTTCTTATTGAAATTTTTATTATAATAATTAACACCAATAGATCCAGATATAAGACTACTTTTATATCCAATTTCTTTAACGATAAATCCATTTTGAGTTTTATAACCCTCACTAGTTATAATAACTCTAATGTCATTAAAAGTTAAATTTTTATGCTTAACTAATGCTATTATTTAATACTATACTTTTTTTATAGATACAACACTAGAAACAGCACCAAAAACAACGACAGATACAACAGCATCAAACGACAACAACATACTGAAGTGTTACAGATGTTTCAATGTATTTATACATGTTTACGCTTTATGTGATCACCTTAAAACCTGTTTGGACAAAAATGACAAAATCAAATGTGTTATTTGCAAGAAAAAGTTATCGTCTATTAAAGTTTTGAAATATCATATAATTTGTAATGAATGTTTCATAATATCCAATAGCGGTGAGTCAGATTTAGATATACCATTTAATTCTTGCTTTAAATTAACTCAATCTGCATTTAAAAAATTTTTACAAGTGTTTAGTTTTAAACCGAAAGAAAAGTTTAATGATTCAAATGAATTTTTTTTTAACCAATCGTAAAAATATTAAAGAGTTAATATTTTTTGTTCTTAATCAATTATCGTCTGTTAAAATTCAATTTTATCTTACAATAAATTTTATAAGAGATGTTGGTGGTTATATAACAGAACAAGAAGGTCATTTTATATCGGTTTGTCGTCCAATTAGTAACATAAAGTTGTTTAATAAATATTTTAACAAACATATAAGTGACATAGATACTAATATACAAGAATATATGGATAAAGGCTCAGGATGGATTGTGGAATCTATTATAAATTTAGACATAAGAATAGGAAAGTTTGATCCTTTATATGGCAAATGTTCAATCGAATTACCAGAAAGATTACTAAATAAACGTTCAATTATTAATATTAAAAATAGGGATAATAAATGTTTTCTATATGCAGTGATAATATCAGTTTTCATGGATAAATATAAAACCAATAAATTTACTTTAAACTTTTGTAAAAAATTTATATCCTATTTTAATTTGAAAGATATTATATTTCCAATGGACATAAAATTAATTACTAAATTTGAAAAACAAAATCAAAAGTTAAATTTATGCATTAACGTGTATGAATGGAATGATAAAAATGAAGTTTTACCTTTATTAATTTCCAAAAATTTATATGGAAAAATCGTCAATTTACTATTATATAAAGATCACTACTTTTGTATAAAAAATTTTAATAGGTTATTAGGAAATAAAAAATCATTTAATCATTATTTTTGTATAAGGTGCCTATCTGGTTTTAAAAGACAAATTCAACTTGATACTCATATGCATAATTGTTTGTATTTTAAACCGTCAAAACTAATTTTACCAAATGATTTTGATAAAATATTAAAGTTCACAGATTATTCTTTATCTATGGAATCACCTTATGTTGGTTATGCAGATTTTGAAACACTTCTTGAACCAATTAATGAATTAAATAAGAAAAAAAAATTATCAGAGATATTCCTTGTAGCTTTTGTCTTTTAATTGTAGATTATACAGGAAATGTAGTATATAATCAATTACATAGAGGTCCGAACACAATGAAAATATTTTTAAAATCAATTAAAAATGTAAGTGAACGAATATTCAAAGTAATGAAAAAAGTGGTTCCAATGAAAAAATTAACAGAGCAAGAAAAAATTGATTTTAATAATGCAACAATTTGTCATATATGTAAAAAAGAATTTTTAGACCTAGATTGTAAAGTCCAAGACCATTGTCATTTAAGTGGGTGTTACAAAGCTGCTGCTCATAGTAATTGCAATTTAAATTTTCAAATAAAAAAAGTTCTTCCAATTTATATACATAACCTAAAAAACTTTGACAGTAATTTGATTTTGAAATCTTTAACAGAAGAAGACTTTAAAAATTGTCAAATTATACCACAATCTATGGAGAAATTTATTAGTTTTTCGTTATATAATGATAAGGAAGAAGGCAAAATTAAATTCCTTGATAGTTACAATTTTTTGAGTTCTTCTCTAAGTAATTTATCTAATAATTTAGCTAAAATTGGTCAAAAAGAGTTCATAGTAACAAAACAAATTTTTGAAAGAAATTATCCAAATAATTTTAATGATAATAATTTTAAACTTCTTTTAAAAATAGGAATTTATCCATATGAATATGTAGATTGCTTCGAAAAATTTAATGAAATAAATTTACCAAATAAAATATCATTTTATTCAAAATTAAATTTTAGTGGAATAACTAACGAAGAGTATAATCATGCTAAGAATATATGGAAAGAGTTTCAATGTAATAATTTCGGAGAATATCATGACTTGTATTTACAGTTAGATACATGTTTATTAGCTGACATTTTTCAAAAATTTCGAAAATCTTGTATGTATAACTACGGATTAGAACCATCACATTTCTATAGTATTCCAGGACTTTCATTTTCAGCATTATTAAAACATACAAATGTAGAACTAGAACTTTTAACCGATCCTGATATGGTTTTATTTGTTGAAAAAGGTATTAAAGGTGGAATAGTGCAGTGCACTAAACGTTTTGCTAAATCTAACAATAAATATTTGAAAAATTATAGCGATAAACTTGAAGATTCTTACATTGTTTATTTAGATTGTAATTCATTATATGGATATGCTATGGTTGATTATATGCCTCATTCTGATTTTAAATGGTTGAACGAAAAAGATATTGTTAATATGTCTAAAAATTTTAATTCTTTTTTTAAAGATTCAAATCGAGGATACATAATTGAATGTGATATTGAATATCCAGAATATTTACATAAGTCACATAACGATTTTCCACTTGCTCCAGAAAAAAGAAGAATAACAAACGATGAATTGAGTGATTACCAAATTGAGATGTTAGAGTCTTTATCAGAAGTCAAATATAAAAGAGTCGCTATAGATAAACTAATGTTGACTTTATATGATAAAAAAAATTACATAGTACATGATAAAAATTTACAATTATATGTGGAATTAGGTTTGAAAATTACTAAAATTCAAAGAGTATTACCTTTTCATCAAACCAAATGGATGAAAAGTTATATAGATTTAAACACTAAACTTAGAAAAAATGCTGATAATGACTTTGAAATAGAATTGTATAAATTAATGAGTAATTCCGTTTTTGGTAAAAGTGTCGAAAACAAAAGAAATCATTTAAATGTTAAATGTGCTTTAAATGAAAATCAGGTAAAATATTGGTTAAAAAAACCATTACTTGAATCCTCCCATATAATAGACAATAATAAAGCAATTATTAAAATGAAAAAGACATCTGTCAAACAAGATCGTTCAATATATGTAGGATTGACTGTATTAGAAATTTCAAAAAATTTAATGTATCAATATTATTATAATGTTTTTAAACCTTTTTATAATGATAATATAGAACTATGTTATATGGACACAGATTTGTTTATATTTTATATCAAAAACTAATGATGAATACAAAGATTTTATATCTAGTGCCTTAAACTCATATTTTGATTTTTCCAATTATCCAAAAAACCATGAATTATATAATGATAAAAAAAAGAATTTAAATTTACGAAATAATAAAACTTTTGTTGTAAACTAATATTTATTTCATTTTTTTAAGTGGAAGTAAACGTAGAAAAATTATCGAAAGATGCAACAATTCCTCTAAAAGGAACAACACAATCGGCTGGATACGACCTTTTTGCTGCACATGATATCGTAATACCTTCAAATAAAAGTGATATAGTATTTACAGATATAGCACTTCAAATCCCAATTGGAACATATGGAAAAATTTGTGATAGATCATCAGTTGTTATACATAAAAAATTAAGTGTTCAAGGTGGAATAATTGGTAATTAATATTTATGGAATATTTATTTATTACTAATCAATTTAATATAAACAGATTCTGACTATCGTGGAAATATTGGTGTAATTTTATTCAATCACAACTATTTTGGTTTTCATATAAAAAAAGGAGAGAAAATAGCTCAATTAATATTTCAAAAGTATTTACACAATACAGTTTTAATTAAGAAAAACAATTTAGATATCACAAAACGTGGTAAACAAGGATTTGGTTCAACAAATACCGATCAAATAGAATCGCCGAATGCTTCCAAATCATTATTAGAACAACCACTTGATCTATCGAAAAAAATATTAAAAACTGAAAAGTCAATAAAAACAAAGAAAAAACGAAAACAAGATATTTATAAAAGTGATGATTGTTTCAGTTGTTGTTTATGTACTGAAACGTTTAATACAGATGATGAATTAAGTAATCATTATATGTATCATATAGGTTTACTAGGAAATGAAATATTGTAATATTACTTTTAAATTTAATAAACTTCTTAATAAAATATGAATTTGGAATCGAATGCTACTATAGATGCTAAACATCTTCGATTAAAACATCCGTTCACATGTCTTATTGCAGGTAAAACTCATTTAATAAGAAAAATTTTAAAAAGTTTTGAACATCTAATTTACAATTTTAATAAACCTAATATTAAAGTTTTATGGTCATTTGGACAATGGCAACCTTTACTGAACTTTTTTATTTCTGATAAAGTTATAACAAAAAATGTAAATGGAATTCCATCTGAATCATTAATAAATGATTTTAAACCAGATATTATAATATTTGATGACTTATTAACAGAGTTTGAAAAAGAAAAAAATAAAAAACTTGAAAATTTCTTTGTTAAAAATAGTCATCATATGAATATAAGTGTTATATTTGCTGTTCAAAATTTATTTTATAAAACTTTAAGAACAATAAGTCTAAACTCAAAATACATAATTTTATTAAAAAATC
Source organism: Phthiracarus crinitus (assembly GCA_034698025.1). Classification (NCBI taxonomy): domain Eukaryota; kingdom Metazoa; phylum Arthropoda; class Arachnida; order Sarcoptiformes; family Phthiracaridae; genus Phthiracarus; species Phthiracarus crinitus. Next base: position 453 of record JAQGAW010004556.1, on the reverse strand, counting down.
CAAGAGATTCGAATCAAATAATTTCGTTAGCTAAACAAATATTTCCGCAAAATCAAAAAATATTATCAGAAGCCTATTATGATGCAACAAAATCTTCTTACGGTTATATCGTTATTGATCTAACACCTGATACTCCAGAAGAGATAAGGTTAAGAACTAGAATCACAACTGATGAAGTATTACATCTTGGTGTTAAGTTTAAACCAATCATATATTATATAAAGAGTTATTAAATTTGAAAAAAATAATAATTAATATAATGTCTAAAAATTTAAGTAACTGTTTTGAAAAACTTTTAATTATTTCAAAAATTAAAAATAGAGAAATAAGAAAGAAAGTAATTTCTGAAGTTTTTGATGATTGTCTATATAAAGCTGTTAATGAAATAAGTATAAACACAGTTTCTGGTAAAGTTCCACTAACTAAAAAGCAAAAACAATCTTTAAAAAAACA
>JAQGAW010004555.1:0-10744 GCA_034698025.1 Phthiracarus crinitus | reverse complement strand
AAAAATGTAGTAATTTAAGGGTGGCGATAAGGAAAAATGTAGTAATTTAAGGGTGGCGATAAGGAAAAATGTAGTAATTTAAGGGTGGCGATAAGGGAAAATGTAGTAATTTAAGGGTGGCGATAAGGGAAAATGTAGTAATTTAAGGGTGGTAAGGAATATAAACACGTGAATACATGAATATTATAACTGAATTATTAACCGATGATGAATACAATTGTTATTCACTGAAATTCTAGATAAAGGTACCTGTAATAATATTTTAAATAATTTCTTTACGATTTTCTATAATTCTACGATTAATCTTATATTGAATCATTCTAGTTCTATCGTAAACTAACAGAAAACTGCAGTACAGTAAAAGTATAATTACTAATAAGCTATAGCGATGTGACTTAAGGTGCTCATACAGTACTCTACATACCCAAAAAGGGTAAAATTTTCTTTGAGAAAATTAACTGAGATTCTAAAAACTTTATAGAAATTTAAAATTTTATTTGAGAATAATTTAAAAATTCTTTTAGAAAATCAATCTTTTTCAAAATTCTATGACAATTCTTTGAAAGAATATAAAGTATTTTTCTGAAAACTATATATTAATAAATGAATACATAAAAATTAGCATATGTCCATTTTTTGATGAAAATTAATTTTAAAATGCTAACTATAATAAATAAAATTTTAATTGCAAAATTCTTTGAGAAAATTGGCTATTTTTCTTAAATAATAATTCTTTGGTTTTCTTTGATCAAAGAATATTTTAGCCATTGGTCATAAGATCAGTTCAATAAATTTAATCAATGCTTGAACTGTTTAAAATAACAATTTTTAACTTTAATTTTTCCAAAAAAATTTTAATTTAACTGTTTTTATTAGCAAATAATAAGAAATTGAGTAATAAGTTGGAAATTAGGGTAAATTGGGTTCTGAAGTAAAAAAAAGTTAATATTGGGCATACCCTAAAAATCCGTTCTATGATAATAATAATAACTTAAATTTTTAGTTGAAATAATACACATTGACTAAAAATAAAAAATTGTTAGACAATAGAAAATAATTATAAAGCCAAAAATAAATAAACCAACAAATTTGAATATATTTTACTATTATCTTTACTTAATACCTGATACAAAGTGAGCTCATTATGTTCATTATATTAGTGGCTCAACTTTTGGACAAATTAGTAAATTTTGTTATGAAAAGTGAAACGAAAACACAATTTTGAAACGTCTTCAGAATGTTATTTTAATGTGAAAAGTACATACTTTCGATATTTTTGTTTTTATACATTGTACCGGAATAATAAGTATTGTATAAAATGTAGCGATTATTCTTATTAATTGCTTTATTGTAAACTAAGTTTCAAAAGATTTTGGTTTAAAAAAGTTTTAAATAGTGACATCTAAAATGAAAAAATAAAATGTACACATCCAGCAGCGAATGCCAATTTCTAGACCTTTAAGCTCCACTTTAAATTAGCTAAAAATATGTTAAAATAAAATAAAAACCAGGTTAGTTCAAACGTTATAGCTTTATTTAGTTAAAATTAATCACTGGTGATTCGCCACAACTGCTATTTTGGTGCGTTTTCTTGTGCTTATTTCGTTGATGGTTATCACTAAAATAACTCTCGCAATATTTGCATTTGAAAGTTGGTTTTCCGGTATGCGTTAGGTTTACGTGCGTCTGAACGCGTGACTTCTGTCTCTGAGTAAAATCACATCCAGGGTATTGACATCGATAACCAATCAATGTTTTCTTTGATGAATTCATTGAATATTCGGCTATAATTATGTTTTAAAAACATTTTTTGAATATTATTATACAAAAATACTTTCATATTTTTTAATAAAATATTACCTTTAATTAAATTTGCTGTTTGTTTTTCTTCGAATACGACTTCTTTATGTTCGTTATTATCTTTATAGTCACATATATAACTGTCAATATCTTCGCACTCATCGATAGCTTGATTAATGTCATCACAAGCATTGATCGTCGCGTCTAATAATATTTGATTCACTGGTGATAAACCATTAATTACACGCTCATCAGTAACCGACATCTCTTCACCATTGTTATCAACAATCTGTAACCGATTAATATAAAATCACATGAATTTGTTGATTATTACAAACCTGAATGGATTTGTATGTTTGTCTCAGGATTTCGATGTATTGACGCACCAAAACGTCTCGTTTCTGCAGATCAGTTAACTCACAAAACCAGTCCAGTTGTTGAAGTTGTCCATACAATTCTCGTAATTTAGACTCCATTTAGTATTACTCTATACTCTAAGATCTCTTAACAATATTTTAAAAATATAAAACGTTAACTTAAAAAAATAATTTAAAATGAATAATAAAATGTAATTTAATCGTTAGAAACAAATCTGTAACTAATATACAGTTACGAAACTTAATTTAAACGTTTAAAGTTTGTTTTCAAACACAATGTAGGTGTCAGTCGTTCACAACAAAAACATACATGTTTTCCTCACGACTCTCTCAAAACAGATATATGTTTGCTGTACAATAAAATAATAATAAATTTAAATGATTTAAAACAATAAAAATTAAAGATTAATTAGGCATTAATTATTTTTCCTTTTTTAAATTTTTTTTCTCCTCTTTTTTTTTAGAAAATAATATTTTTGTCATAAACACACTTAAATCGAGGTTTTACTGTATTTAACACATTTAAAACGACATACTTTTAAAAACTATTATTTTTAGTGATCGCGTAATGTTTTGAATTCATTAATTTTGATTTATATTTATTATGATCTAATTATGCCCAGAAATATAGCATTAATAGCGATCAACAACTCATTAAATAGCGATGAACTGAATCAAAACAATAATACGTTTTCCAATAATAGTTTTGCCGACAAATGTTTGACATTATTAGACAAATTCAGATATTATTTAACTGATGTTTGCCTTAACTGTGATTGTGATCAAAATTTCTCAAACAAATTGATTATTAAATTGAATATATTGGAGAAAGAATATAACAAATTGATTAAAGAGAAAACTGTCGACGATTTGGACACCGATTCTAATCATAATGACGGACACAATGATGATAATGATAGCAATGAAACTGAGGATAACTATAATGGTTTAAGTGATTTCGAAGTACAAAACGAAATTAAAGATAGGAATAATGAGTGCGGCGATGAATCAGATTTGGATAATATTGAACGAAGCGATAGTGAAAGTAATTCTCCATCAAATGAATTAACGCCAAACGGATTATTCGTTAATCCGGAATTCGCCATAAACGTGGATAAATCAAACAACAGTAGTTGTCTCTCAGTCGGACAACAGTTGGATCACAGCTATAACTGGTACTCTGGACACCATTTGGTATATCAAAATAAATTTGTGTTTATTTGCCATATTATTGACACCGAAACCGTTTACCAATGGAGAAATAACGCCACCGGTATATCATATGTAAATTTATATGAATATAAGATTATAGATTTAAACATTTGTATAACTTTTGTTTAGCTCTCGTATCGAAAAAGTTGGAATCGTTTAACGAAATCGTTGGCTATGGATGTAAATGGTCTCAATGTTGTTTTGTTGGCCGATTTTTGAGTGATATTGACTACCATTTAAAATTAGTTCACAAACAAACCCTTCAGTTTAAATGTTCGTTATGTTTGAACGAATATGAAACGAGCAATGATTTGATACAACATCAACACTGCGCGCATAAGCTTAGACTAGATGTGTGTTCGAGTCGTCAACCGAACGAAATTAGTGGCAAAAGAGCTTATAATGATATTAAACAGAGCGATACTACGCTTATCTCTGCTGTTCTCGGCAACAATGAAAAGCCGTTACTTTCAAATAAGAATAATATCGAACATAATAAATTAAATCAAACCAATACTGAAAAATATAATGAAACGGTTAATTGTGATGAATGGCCGCGACTTAATATTAATGATAACATCGAACAAAATCAATTAATTAATACCAATACAGAAAAAATTTATGAAACAGTTGATTGTGGTGATTGGCCACAACTTCGGAATAATGATCACATCCAACACAATCAATTAAATCTAACAAATACGGAGGAAATTAATAAAACGGTTAATTGTGATAATATAAATTCGAGTGAAAGAGCAGTTTCGGGCATTTACTTCAACTCTCATATAATAGGCACTGAAACAATAGAGGTTCCGATCACTGATAATTGTTTCGTTTCAGGTAATATAGATTTTTTTAAATAGTTGAAACTTAAACGCGTGATTTTTTATTGACTTTGATAGTTCTGTATTCGAGAAAATCAAATCAATTAAATAATATTGTTGGTTATCGCTGCAAATGGGCAAATAACTGTCAGTATATTAATCGATACAAAGAAAGTGTTTACGAACACGTAAATACGTGCCATACTGGCAATCGTCCATTCTTTGAACAATGTTTCGCTCCAATATCTGAAAGAGAGAGCTACCAAACGGACCATAATAGTGGTAAATCACTATACAGTAATTGTGTTTCTAATTCTAGACTATTTATAATATTAAATAATTAAAACTTGTACCGTGAAATTATAAAACGATTAATATTTTTAAATCAGATTCGCCCACACATACCATTCCTCAACATAATTCTCATGTGACGAATGATAACACAATTAACGAAACATTTTCTGACGTCGTTAAACGCAAATCAACCATGTCTTCCATAAACACTAATGAATCGGTGAATGACAATAAAAGTTTAGGCCCACAACATAAGCTGGTAAACGATCACATTATTGGAATTGAAACTGAAGAGAGGCCTATAACTGACCAAACATTAATCAAAATTTATAATACAGCTTTAATGAAAGGTATGTTTTAATATTTAAGGAAAACGGAAAATCATTGAATTTTTTGATTATTAATTTTTATTTTAGCTCATTATTCATTAAAGACAAAACAATTGATTGGTTTCAAATGTGTTTGGCCAGTTTGCGATTTTTTCCACGAAAGCATTTCATCGGTTCAGTCGCACCTAAATGTTTCACACACTGGGAAAGCAACTTTTAAATGCAAATATTGTGGCCGATGTTTTTGCGATAACGACGAGAAAAAACAGCACCAGAAATCTCATTAATAAAACAACTCTTCCATTGATCGTCGTTTCAATTGGTTTAAACTTTTGTATTAACTTTTTCTGATTAAATATTACTGTAAGTTATAAGTCGTTGATTATACAATTTATTTTTTTACATTTATATTAACAGACCAGTAAATATTTTTGATATGAATCATAAATACTTAAGCTTTATTTGTATATTATATTTTATAAATCACATAATCACACGAAAAATCACGCCGAATATTGATAATAAATGTTATTCTATAGGACCAGTATTGGTGTAAATTTTATATTACCAGCAATAGATTCGCTTACATTATTTTGCCTTACAATCACTAACCATAATTGTTAATTAAAACACTTAAAAACATTAAATATTTGTTTGATAAGTTTGATTTCTTATTTTTTAAAATAAAATTGATAAATAGTTCAAAAAAACAATCATTGCATTGTAAATAAAGTTTTTTGTAATTATTGAGTTTTGAATCTAAATATTAATTCTGATTATAGAGTTTACAAAATAAACCAAAATTTGTGGTTATTGGAAATAAAATGACTAAATGTAGTTAAATGTAGTGCATATAAATATTACGTAAAAATATCAAATTTATTTTAAAATTTAAATCTTTAGAGCCTTTGTATAGAGAATTATTGGGGCCTAAGTCTACAGTTCTTTGTCAGCCCACTAAAAAGGCTTGGGCTGAGCCTAACTTTAAATACTCATCGTTGGCCTGAATCTAAGGTTAGGTAACCTATTTCTCATCTCTAGTGACAACTACTTTCGACAACAAATTCTTAAAAGTTTTTATAAAGTAAACAAAATTAATTTAATGTTGAATAAAAAACTTTAGTTATAAATGCTATCTGAAATATTATTGCAACCATAGGCACAAAATCAATTGGTTGTTATCATTTCACGTTCAATTAGACACACAACAGATTTGCGTTATCACTGCATGTCAAAAAATCACATTGCAATAGAAAAATTTTGCATAATTTATTCAATAATTATCTTTAGCGCAATCTCTATTATTTGTTTACTGTTTTAGTGTTTTACATAAATGTTCATTTCTATAACTTTTTCTATGGAAATTAAGATTTTCAAACACATACGGAAAATTACATTACACAATGTGACAAATAAAATATAGTTATCGCATCAACGGAATAAGCTTTAAGAGACAAAAAACGCTGAAATAAATTATTATTTAGATAATACATAAACTATATAAATTATATAAGCGAAACTTTTATCCAAAATAGTTATCAATTAAGTACTATTATAGCTGAATAGTACCTTTGTGTTACTATCGTCCTTCAAGACTGACTTATGCGCTATATATTAATATACCTGATAAGCACGTACTAATTTTAATATAATAAAAAGTAGAGTATAAAATCAGACACAATATTAACAGAAAAATAAACATAATTATGAGTGACATTATAATTAATTTAAGTTCGGGTGACGGAGGTATTGTAAACGATGCTAATTTTGACACACTTTTCGATTACGGTCGCTACGATTTGGCCGACAAAACCCAAAATATGATGTATTTGGACACAGAAACAGCCACAACAATAGGCGCTCGATTGGTCACACCTTACTTTCCTTTGCACGGAAGACGACACGCGTATATGGTATTACATTATTATATGGATGGCGATGGCGTCAGTTCTCTGTCTATCATCAAACAAGATGAGGATAACCTCACGATATTCGAGACGCAGGAAAAAACTGGCGATTGGAGACGCGCTGGGGTTTGCATAACAGCGGAGTCTGATCCGCGATTCTTTATCGAAGCTCGATGTGAACCAGGAGTGAGCGGCACTGTTGCCATCTCTAAAATTGCATTTCGCGTTTGTTCGTGCGCTCAATGCGTGACTTAATGATCACATAACGAATACGAAATTATTTCGAAAAAATCTTTAAACTAATTTTGCGACCAATTGTTATCATTTATATATTAATCATATTAATTAATATTTGTTAAACATTTAATTACGCGTACTTCGAAATAAATTAAAGCATTTTCAAAATGTAAAATTATTTTCACAAATAAATAAAAATAAAGTATAGTAACCCATCATATTAAAGAGACCATCACATTAGGAGACACAATACAGTCAAAGCTAACAAAAAGCTTATTGTTAGCTTTGACTGTATTATGTCTCCTAATGCGATGGTCTCTTAATACGATGGATTACTATATATTAGCAATATTTAAAAGATTTTTATAAACTTTAAAATTATTTTTGATTGCGCTAAATTAAATTTCTTTTATAAAATAAAATTCTTAATTAAAATAATATTACTTTCTAAAATACATTTGTGAATCAGCACCGATCGCGATCCGCTCAAGCGTTGCGCATCATTGGACGTAACTATCAAACTGACAAAGAACATGATGCGACTGAGATTATGAACAATTATTTATGATATAAAGCAAACAATAAATTATTATTGTGAATACAATGGTTTATAATATTCTATTTTATTCAAACACGCGATGAATGGAAAAATATTACCCAAATAGAGAAATAGATAGACAATTGTAGACATGAAGTAATTGTTTGTTAAACAAACAGCTGTTAAGTTTTCAATTGTGAAATCTGATGATTTCATTATTATTAAATGATATATTATTCAAAAAATTAAAATATAAAAAATTCTGATGTGTTCCAGACTGTAGTTCTAGCATTAGTATCTCAACCATGCCTTTCTTAATATTAATTACAACTTACTGTTTTGAAAGGATAGTCTGTATTAATGATGGCAAAAGTTCAAGATTAGCTTAAGACTAGAATTATATTAGCGAGGTTTATAGAGCTTATATAACTTTTTGCGCATATAATCCAACAAAACTAAGAGGTTCTAATTTTAGATAAAAATAGCATTTATTTTTTATAAGATTTTCCATGTTAATGGAAGTATTAGTGTATCAAAATTTTTATTAAACATTGAATTTTTATTGTTAATAATTTCTATATGAATCATAGACCACATAGAGCTTAAATAACTCTTATGAAAAAATGAAACATATTTTAAATTTTTTCAATATATTTTCAATATTATTAAGATTTTTTTAAAAAATATATATCGGTTGCATAAAACTTATTAGAATAAACGACAATATTATGGATTAAGAAAAGATGGCATCTAAAATAGCAAAATAGTTATTATAGCGGTTATAATTAAAAATAGTAAAAAATAGAATTTATAACGACTCCATATTATGTGATTCCAGTTTATATTTCAATTATATGCTCCTTACTTTTGAATTATAAAAGTAGCAAATGCAATCAATTTGAATCTCTAGTAATAATATATCTAAATGTTTAAGGTCTCATTTTAATAGTATTCAAAGACCATTTTTGTTAAATAAATAGTTCTTAAAAAATATTTTTATAAATAGTTTAAAGGAAAGATATTTTCCAATATTTAAATACATTTATTTGTTATTGAAATTGTTTGCAAAACAGACATCTGTTAATGTAGTGTATGATCAAATGTTAACATACAAAAGCGTTAAGCACACTTTTTATCGAAATTGTCTAGTTAATTATACATGTTTAATATTATCATGAAAAACAGATCCAATGATATTTAAGTAAATAGACTAACAGCTCAAAACAGAAAATTTAATTAATATTAATATTTACATAATAGAAAATCATTGCGTGTACGTAAAATTATAATTACACTTCAAACTTACTTGATTTCAAACAAAATTCTTGATAAATTTTATTTTTAACTTAACCGGTTAAGAATCTCTTTAATTCTTAACTTTAACCTTAACATATACAGTAACCTTTAACAGGTTACAAGTCAAGTAAAAGTTAATTTTTAAAAATACTCATCTCATACTTAAACTATTTTAACAATTGATTTCTCCAGAATATATCATACAAATAAGTATATTATTAGATTTAAATTTATAATTTTGTAATTAAATTAAATTTTTACTTTAAAAAATATATAATAAGATAATTCTAAAATTAATTGCCACCGAAGTGTATAAGTTTTAAATATTCAAATACCGAACTAATAATTACTGGATAATTTGTGTTAATATTGATATTAGACATTTTAAGTAAAAGAAAATAGAACTTAAATAACTAAAAATTTAAAAACATTAACTTGTGTCTGAGAAACAGTTTAAACTTTCATAGATATTTGCTTAATTTAATGCACAATTAATCCATTACGCGTTTTTCATTATTTCTTGTTCTCGGTTTCTAGTATTTAGTCCCGGAAATCCAGTTCCCTAATCAAAAGTAGTCTGGAAGGGGTAAACTAGGAAAAAATTTAAAAATTAAAAACATTTGATCTTAGAGAGTAAAGTTTTATTATATATTTTTAGTATATTTGTTTAGAAACGAAAGTAACAGTTAATAAGTCTTATAATAAGCTGTCTGTTGAATATAAAATAGCGATTTGGACTAAACATTTAAAACATAGATACGGTATCTTTATCTACAAATGCTATACGAAGCATAAAAAAGAAAATTAGACCAAAAATGAATGCAATTGGTTTGCCGTCAATGCTATATGAAGAACATAATGGTATACTGTGTTAACAATGATTGGTTTTGGTTATAAGAGTTCATATTAAATACTATTTGATTATTTACATAAACTAAATGTGGGATAAATTTTGGATGAAAAGTGTACGAAATACTAATACAATTGAATAATTTAGTAATATACGAAACGATAGATTTTAAACGATTGTTAATATCTAGTGTTTCTCGACAGTTTCCCTTAAATTATAAATTAATATAATTGTGTAAAAAATGCTAAAATATATTTTAATGTAATTTATACTTTAATATTAATGAGAACATATTAAATTTTCCATATTTGAATTTATTTGTTTAAATAAAATTTGAATAATGATTTCTTTACGATTTTTATGTTTTACTATTATTTTCTTTGCAATTTATTGTTTGATTGAATGTCGAAGAATCGTAGAAGTAAGACAAAACTTTATTAATTACAGTATTTTGTGATAAATGTACTTTTTATTATGTGGCATATAATGGTATAAATAATGTGATTTAATTACATAATTAGTACTTGTAATACATAAACATAATATAGTAAATTCTACAGTGTATGTCTTAGTATGCATAGTTACCCCAACTCAGAAGTTCTAGGAATGGGTCAAATCTCGAAAAAATTAAAAGACAATTATTACAATTCTCGATTTTCATGGAGAGGTAATCTTTTCCAGATTTATTAGGGGTCAACTCTGGGCAAGCCCTCCCTCTGGTAACTATGATTATAGTATAGGTATAGCTTGAAAAAATTACGTGTCATAAGTACATATATGCTAAAGGTGCTATAGGTTTGACTTTTTTAAAACCAAATCAAACCAAACCATTAATTTAAAATCTAAACCAAACCAAACCAATAACTCTACTGTAAATCATTTCAAACCAAACCATTAAACTAGTGTTGTTTCGCTTTTTGAAAGTTAAAAGCAAAAGCGAAATTTACTTTGACTTTTACTTTCGCTTAAGCGAAAGTGAAATACAATTGAAATAAAAAATAGGAACAAAAGCGAAAGTGAAAGTGAGTTAAATTAAAAAAAGTTATGAAAGCAAAAGCGAAAGTAAGTTAAATTTAAATT
>JAQGAW010004554.1:0-10744 GCA_034698025.1 Phthiracarus crinitus | reverse complement strand
TAACCGGTTAAGAAACTCTTTAACTCTTAACCTTAACTCATCTCAAATTCTTAACTTTAACCTTAACTTTAACCGGTCAGGTCAAAAGTTAACCGGTTAAAATGTGCATCACTATATTTAAGTTCTATAAAAATGTCATATTTCAAATTTATTGCATAATCTTAAAAGTTTTATCCTATAAATCGATGTTTTATTGTCTTGTCGGGTTTTCTCCCAAATTTTTCGAAACCCGACCCGAACAGTTTGATCACGAACCCGACATTACGGGTACCCGTTTACTAGTCTAAACTATATACCGATATACTACCTCATGGGGTAATTCTGGACAGATTCAATGAATTCGAAATTATAATCAGTAGCCATGGGGTATAATATCATTTTCAATAACATATCCAATTAGTATACAGTAAAACCTTTTTAAGACGGACACTTTGGGCGGGATAAATTTGTCCGGCTTAAAGAGGGTAGTAGTACAGGGAGGATATGATCAATTAGCGAGCATAGTGTCGGGGGTTCAAATTAGATACATTATCTGTTGTGTATAATAACGTTATTTATTAATACGGCACATCTTAATACTCAGTATTCAAATAGAAAAAGATTAAATTTTGAAAATTAATTCTATTTGAAGGCCTAATTTTAATAATTAGTTCAAAAACTTGAAAACTCAATATTTTAAACCTTATGTGGCCAGTATTCTGAAATATAGAACTACAATCAAATCATAAAGAATAAAAGGAAAAATATTTAAGTACTTATAATTAATTTACATAAAATTTAATAATTAGTCCTTATTAAACAGGTCTGTATTATAGTACAGGTACAACAAAAGCGTGTCCGTCTTATAGTGTCAATTTTAAAGGGTCAGCTAATGTAGTCTATGGAAACAGGTTTGTCCCTGACTGAGTGTCCGTAATGAGGAGGTGTCAGTCTTATAGAGTGTTTTGAGAGGTTTTACTGTACACAGTTATTGAAACTGACTTAAGCCCATGTGGCAAACACTTACTTTTATATAGTGCGAGCAACATAAGAGCATAAAAGGAATCAGTAGTCAATCTTGTTCTAAATATTTAAGGAGGAGAAACTATCACTGCAAATATGACCTAATTATTTATTAGAGGCACATTGAAAGTTGATAATCCTTAGACTTGTTGGCGATTTGGTGATTTGAGTGGACTATAGAAAAACATACATTATAAAAAGAGATTAAAAAGCTTATAAATAAATATAAATAGCAACTGTAATGGTAATTGTTTGCTGACAACAACATTGACTACTCATTCATTCTATGCTCTTATGTCGCTCGCACTATAGTTACCGATTGCTATGGGCATAATCTAAAGCTATGCCCAAACTCTCATTGTGTCTGACTCGAGATCACCCTATGGGGCTGTTTGTCGGGCAAATCGTTATATCTTTTGAAAGCTTAGAGCAAAACGAATCGATTGTACTTATTCTTAAGCTAATCAGATGTTGGGTTCAAAACGTACACAATTATTGCACAGTACATCCACTTTAGATTATATGCAAGAAAATATGATTGTATTCATTTTTTATTATGAAAAAGTTATAATTATCAGTATTGTATAAATAAATAAAATTATAACCAAAATATAAATAGATATTTAAAGTTTTTAATCAATATTTATTCATTATTTTGTGATAGTCGTCAATATTATATTCAATAACTTGTTATATAAAGTCATTAAGATTAAGACTCGAGTACTTTAAAAAAACAATAAAAATTTACAAAAAGCAGTAAAATAAAAATTTCTATAAATCAATATTTTTATTTTTAAGGAATTATATTCAATATTTACATTTAAGAAAATAAAATATTTTCTTCGCTTTAATAATAATTATAATTAAAGTAAGTTTTAACAGTGAGTATAATAGCATTCATGCAAAACATGTGTGATTTGTGTGATGTGTCATACATTAACTGTACATTACATATGATTTTATACCAAATCATAATTAACTATTTATTCGCAAATATTTTAAAGTTATTTAATACGAAATCAATTAATTTGTGTTTTTCGTCAATGGATGTCACGATCAATGAGTGCTCTAAAGCGCGAACAAACATATGAATTTGTGGTGACGTTAAACGTATTGAATGAATAGAATGTGACGATTCTATAGATATCTGTTTCGTCGCATTCGAAACCAATTCACGCGAACATTCGATTTGATTTTGTTTCGTGTATTCATTCATAGAGTTTTGTTTAATTGCCTTTTGTTTGTCTCTCTGTTTTTGCTGAGCGATTCGATTCTGTTCTTTAATTCGATCTGCGATTTGTTTTCCATTCAATGAATATTTTTCGAACAATGATTTTCGTCCGACTTTTCGTTTGTTATTATTATTGTGATTATTGTTGTTTTGAATGATATTTGTTTGACATTCAACGCGTATTTGATTCGAATTTTCACATTGATTTCCATTTATTATCGATTGGTTTTGATTCAAACATTGATTCGAGTTTAAGACCACATCCAATGATTCCGTGTTTTCAATTGATTCCAAATTAATGGTAGAATCGAATATTAAATCAGAATCATTATCACCAATCGATGTATGGTTTGAATCATTAGTTGAGTTATGATTGCGATCTGTTTTGTATTGATTGCGGTCATTGTTTGGTAATAACTGATTACAACTCAATGTTTGACCGATAGTTTCGAACATATAATTAATTTCATCTGAAGTAAAATTGTCGCGAAGAATCTTATCAAACGTTTCTTCCTTAATATCCATTAGTTTTCTGTAAAATCAATTAAAATTAGTTATTCGAGACAATGGTTCGCAATCATCAGTCCATACATTAATTCATATCATTCATTCAAACAGTCATACGATATATGGGATCATTAATTGATCCCACAATCAAATACAAGAAACATCAATCGTTTATAGTGTTATCATATCATATTGTATTGTATTGTATATCATATAATTTATAGTATAGTTAATTATACTTACTATTAATCTGAATATTAATATTACTAATGGTAATAGTAATCACAATCGTAATCCAAATGATTGAATGTATTTGTATTCACACAACGAATATAACGATAACACAGTTCACAAAATGGTTGCAAACATTCACACAATAATACAGTAATACATATCATGCACAATACTATGCAATAGAACTTCAATATAACTACGCATTAGTTGTACACATACTGTTAGTGCAATCACTACACTGTCAACCAATAGCGATACGCATAGCAACACATTAACCAATGAGTGACAGCAATCAACACGTACTCAATAATACGTCACAACACTACATATTATATATAGATTATGACCATATATGGTAATGTTGGTTATGGAATGTTTAATAAGTTAATGTTAACATTTCATGTGAAACATATTAAGCTTAACAAGCGTTTCATACCATAGATACCCACTCAAAACCTCTAGGGGGGGTCAGATCCATAAAATCTCAATTTTTAGGGGTCAAAACTCATCGGATTTGAATGACTCCTCTCTGGGTAACTATGGTTTGATACTTAACGAGAAAGTTTTATATTACAACTTTTTGGGTCTGCTTTGAGTAATACCTCACAAAAAGTTGTGATATAAAACTTTCTCGTTAAGTATGAAATGCTCGCTAAGCTTAATATATGTTTCACGTGAAAGTGTTTGTAAAATCAATTAAAACAAAAACTAAGAATTTTGAATGTTTTTTGCACAAAAAATCGGACACAGTTTCAATCGTGAACTGAAGATGTAAGTCAGAGAAACTTACGAGAAGTGCCTTAAAAACCACCAAAAATATAGAACTGTCCAATAAGTAAAATCATTAAACTTATAAACAAAATATATCGGACATATAATATGGATTCGTTTAACTTAGATATAGTTCGGAAGTTAACTCAAAAACAGATCAGTTTATAACGTGTGCGAACAGAGATCAATCGATATCCAGAAACGTTACAATAAAAAAACTTGATTCAAACGAAACAATTTAATTATGAATCAAACCGTTAAAACTTGATTCGTTACTCGGTTTACGGCACACTTCGAACACTTGTAACAAACAAAGTGTACATATAATCTCAAATAAAGTTTTTGTATTCTACTCGTGAATATCTTTCAAATGATATATACTTATATATATATATATCAATAATAGTTCCAATTGTGCCAAATATTCTAACTCTCGTAACAAATGGAACAATTGTTGACATATACGTCAAATGAAAAATGCTTTTAAATTTCGTAATACTATTTAGTGTGACGTAAATCGTTATAACGATTCTTTAAAACGAATAATAAATGTATGGAAATAGAATTTATAGATTATTTATAACTAACATAACTTAAAAAACCTAAATTTAATTTTCGTTTCTAACGATTGCTATTTTATTGAAAAATTGTGATTTAATTATAAAAATAAAAAAATTGTTAAAATCATACGAGTTTTTTATGGTGTGTTTTTGAGGTTAATTCGGAAAAAAGTGAAACATCTTAAATACGACAATCAAAATGTAGTTCTTTTTTACTCCAGATTTTTGAAAATTTTTTAAAATAAACCCAACACAAGATTATATAAATAGTACTGTTTTGGTAACTTTTTTTCAAACGATTTTCGCTAACTTTCGTTAGTTATAAATTTATTAAATAAAAGTAAGGATAAGGTATGACGGAATTTATCATTTTTAATGATGACATTTCGTTAATTGTGGTGCAGTTGTAGTTAATGTGCTGTTAGTTCAATGACTATACACTTATACCGTTAAAAGTTATAACGTATTATCGCGCCATTACTTGCGATCGCGAGTAACGTTAAACATTGAAATCTAACAAAATTTGAGATTTTCTTACTCGCAATAAATTTTATTTTAATTGTTTACATGAGAAAGTTTAAGTATCGATAACTTCGGAATCGCGCGTACGACACACCACAACAAGTGATTTTTGTAATCTACTAATCAATACTTTTCATTTGATATATATATCATATATTCAATACTGGAACATATATTACAAAAATCACTTCACGTTTCGTTCACACTCTTCTTGAGTTAACCACATTTAAAGTATGGTTTATCGTTAAATTAAGATTTAAAAAATGTCGCTTTACTCGCGATAGCAAGTATGGCGCGATAATACGTTAATAGTAGAATTACTTTGTAATTATAGAAATAGTAATTATTTAAAATATTTTTTATTTTACTTTTGATTTTTGAAAATCAAACACTACTTTCTATACAAAATTGTATGATAATAAATTGCACCGAACCTTTGGAGCCTCTATAAAGAGGCTCTGAGGCTTTCTTAAGCAGAACCCGAGCCTCGAACCTCAGGTTCAAGCTTAAAAGTATAAGAACCTCAAGCCCGAGCCTCTATTAAAAATTCGAACTCGAACCTGAGTGTATAATATACTGAATGAGTCTGTTTTATCATTAAAATCAATTTATTTGACAAAAAATTATATAATATAAATATTACGATAAATCAAACTTATATTTTATGTTTAGAAAACGATGGCTCAGAAACTTTTTCGTATTCTATTTCTATTTTTGGTCGCTTTGTCTTCTTTTTCACGTTTTTATCCGATTCATCACTAGAACTGTCCGATTCGTCGTAATCTTCGATATCACTGTCCGATTCGTTAAACATATCTGCGGCAACGTATTCGATATGTTCTTTTCCGACAGCGATGTCGTCCTCCTCTTCGCGTTCCAACTCTTTTTCATTATCTTTAACGGATTCGGTGTCGCTTTCCATAGCGTTATCATTGAGCGCTTTATCGAACGCTGATTCCGGAAAGTTATAGATATCACCATAAGTTCCTTTACGTAATCGTTCGATGAGTTCCTTTTCGATGGCGTTATCGAGCTTTGCAGCCAATAATGCCTTCACTTCTCTTCTTCGTTCTCTCCTTTCGATCTTCGACTGCAACGGAACCAACTTCTTCTGTCGCCTTAACTGCAAACGTCTCATACGAATCAAATACTGCGTTATTTTCGTAAATCTTTGTTTACATCTGTGTCCGATATGTTTTGGCCAATATCTCAAGTGATGGTTAATTTGTTGCAACGCATTCTCGTAATTATTTGAAAGTTTGATTTTTTCCCATAACTTCGAGGGAAACGCTGCTCTTTCGATGGTTTTGATGTACAGATAACAAACGCCTTTCTCTTCCCTAACAGTGGCGTAATTGCTGTTTGCGAGCGGACATGACGTACGACTGCACAGACCATTCACGTTATACTCGTTTCGACAAAAGTTCTGTGATTTAGTTCTGCAAAAATAATTAAAAGTTTTAACATTGATTTGTATTGAATTTGATCGCAAAAAACTCACTGAACTTTGAATGAACAGAAAGAACCATTCAATACACTCCATATCACCTAACAATTAATTAATCAACAAATTCCATATAAATATATAATCAAATAATTAAAACATATATATAATCATGACATACGTCGTCGTTTTGCATTATTTTCGCGATTAAATAACGTTATCGGTTAACAAAAATCAATAATATTTTCAATTTGTTTGATCCACGCGTGAATGGCATGGATTACTATTGCATCGTAAGTTTCAGTGAATACGTTACGCATAGATGGCAGCGCTATATCTGTCATCTCTAAAGTATGAGTGCTTTAAATTGATTTCTATGTTTTTTATTTGTTATTAATCTGTAGTGATTGAGTAATTAGTGATTAGTGTTTAGTGCCGATAATGAGATCTCAATTGGAGACAGCGGTTGCTATAATAGTACGAACTCCAGGATTGTTTATTATAGACTATTGGTGGCAAAATAATACTAACAAATCGATTGACAATAAGGATTTTTTTGGCACATTTGTTACAAATCTCGGTAAATATTATTATTTTGTAAAATCTTTTAAATGGATAATAATTGATAATAATGTTGTTGTTTGTTAGCATTAATAAATGGATTATTACTGCTTCTGTTGCCGCTATCGATAATCCGTTCGCTATACACACATACCATATGTGCGGCACTGTTATTGAGTGCGCACTTATTATCACATTATTTTGTTAATGTAATCGATGTGAACACTGGTCTATCACTACTCGAATCGTTAGCCATACTCATTGTTGACACCAATGCTGTCAAACAAATATCGTTATTAGCGGTTCATGTTATTATAGCGGTAATAGTTTCGTGTTTACTGCAAGGCTCGCAGAAACCGTTAATTCCAGGTATGATTCGGTTATGTATCGCCGGTTTTATAAGCTTATATATTATTTATTATGCGCTCGTATTTATTGCCATTTTAAATAAAATTTTAAAAACATGTTTACTTATAAAGCATAGTTACCCAGAGGGTGCTTGCCCAGAGTTGACCCCCCCATAAAAAATCGTGAATTGTAAAAATTGTCGGTCAAATTCGTCGGTTTTTCGAGTGGGCTTCCGAAGATTAAAAAAATTGTTGTTTAAATCCGATGAGTTTTCACCCCCCCCTAAAAAATTGAGATTTTATGGATGTGACCCTCCCCTAGAGGTTCCGAGTCTGGGTAACTGTGCTTATAAAGAGATGCGAAATAGCATATAACGCGTATTGATTTTATAAGTTATCATTTTTATTTTGTTAATCCTAATAAATCAAAAGATAAGTTATCGCAATATAGAATAATTATAATGTATTATTTACTATACAGTGTTAGCGTGCTATTCGTTACCAGTTTTAGCACGAATATTAGATTTTCCTTCGGAGTCGCTTCATGTAAGTATAGACGCGATTAATTAAATTAGAATACAATTCATAATAGTTTAATGGTTGTATTTGTTAGTTTGTTCATAACTTTAGCTGTGCACTCGTCATATTAAGTATAATACGTTACGCGTATTATTCATTGCCCAACGTTTTCATACACATTAAAGGCGCGTACTCTGATTTGATACATTCCAATGAGGGTCAAGATTTGCCAGCGATGTTAGTTGTTTTGGGCAACAAATTATTCGTTCCCACACACTTCCTCTTATTTTGGTCAATAGCTTTCTTCATGAAACTATACGAATATTGCTTAAACGGCAACAGTTCCAACTGGTATGTGATTATATTAAGCGCCGCCAGTTCCGTATGTACGAGTCCAGTATCGCTATTCTCCACAGCAGTAATGGTCACTTATATGTCATATTTCACTCTTTCTGCGATGAAATTTTATTTATGGGGTCATTCGAAGCCAACACTTCCCACATTACCCAATGCTCAACATCCACACACCGGTTGGGAAGAAGGAATGACTACATTATTATTAGCCATATTAACGGGTATAACGGATCTCAAACAACAGGCAAGAATGGCTGTGTTAACCATAATTTTATTTGTGGTTCTCTCGAGTTTATTGCAATCGATGCTAGAGATCGCTGAACCGGTTATACTTTCTTTGAGTGCATATAATGGCAAGAATGTGTTACATCACACCAAAATTCTATTTCTTTGCGTATTTCTTTTTCTGTTCCCATTGCACGTCACTTGGGTTTTGGCGCATATATTTCCAGTTGATTTTTGGATGGCTGTTGTGTTATCAACGAGTGTATTGACTTCAGCACAAGTGGCGGACTTAATGATTGTGCATTGTCTCATATGGTACGACGCGACCAGATCTGAACCGTGGGAAGCACTCGATGAGGTCGTATATTATGTCAGAGGTTTTACTAAAATAATCGAGTTTATTGTGGCCACAAGTGTTGTGGTTGTGGGCGTTTGGGAAGGAGTGACCGGACATTGGAGTTTGACCAATGCTTTCATTTTGTTAGTTCATTGTTATTTTAATGTTTGGCAAAGGCTTCACTTTGGATGTCGTAGTTTTATTCAAAGACGAGAAGCAATTAAAAAGAGTGCGTCATTGTTAACAGCAACCAGTAATCAATTGAATCAACATAACGATATTTGTGCGATTTGTTTCACTAATATGGTATCGAATAATGGATCGGTTGTAACAAACTGTAACCACTTCTTCCATCGCGCATGCCTTAGAAAATGGCTTTGTTTTCAAGATCGTTGTCCGCTGTGTACCACTTCTATATCAGTTAACGAATCAAATCAGTCGAACAATGATACTTAAACCATCATTAATACTCATTTTAGACATACAGTACATGTAATATATAAGTTAATAAATATTTTAAAATATCAAACAACACAAATATTTTTATCAGAATTTAATCTTGTATTTATTTGTAAATTATGTATATTTCATTAATTAATGCTGAAATGAACGCGAAATAAAAAGTATTATATGTTTGTTTATCATTCACTTAATGCGTCTTCTAATTCTCCCGATTCTTTTAATTCCTGTAATCATGAATAATGTTTTGAGTAAATATAAGCGAATCATAATTGTTAATCGATTAATAAATGATAAGTTAAATTCAACGATACATAACTACAGTATAATACCTTAATAATATCTAGTCCTCCAATTAAATTTCCTTTCGCATACACTTGTGGATATGTCGGCCAATTCGAGAATGTTTTCAGTTCTTGTCTTACCTGTTCGTCTTGAAGAATGTCGAACGTATCGTATTTGATGTTCGCTTCGTTCAGAATTCCGATTAAAGTTCTGCTGAAACCACATCGCGGCGCGTCTGGCGATCCTTTCATAAATATCATTACTGGAGACTTATTCACTAATAGTTTAAGTTTTTCGTTAATATTGTTTGATTGAGTAATATTCGAAGAATTATTAGAAATTGGATTCAATTTGAACGCCTCTTGTTTGACTTTTTTGGTTAAAACTCCAATATCTATGCCTTCTATTCTATGAATTTGTTTTTTATCCAATAATAACAAACACGTCGGAACTGAAGTTATACCGTATTCTTCTGATATGTTTGGTAACGATTCTGCGTTCAACTATTATCCAAATAAAATTGGAATTTTAGTTAACTTATATAAAATTCATTAAAAATAGTATAATTCATACATAATCTTTTAATGTTTAGTTTACATTTATCTAAATTTAATTTTGTACAACTTTGCCATAAAATTTTAATGTAAACTAAATTCATATATCAAAATATTAAATAAATATAAGACTCTAAACGTGTAATATAAATGCGTTTAACATTAGTATATTCTTATCTCTTGTGTAGATTCAGACGACATTGAATGGCATAACCATTGCAATGCAAAATATTAAGTAATATATCTATGAAGACATACTTTTGCAAATTTGACGTTTGAATATTCTCGCAATTTAGTCATTTCTACTAAAACATCGTTAATTTGATTGCATTGTTGCGCCCATTCAGCCATAAAGTGAATTACTATTAATTGTGAACTATAAATGATATGATAGTTTATATGAGTAACATTAATATTCATATAAGTTATTAGATATTACTTCAATGAAATCAGTTTATCAAACTGTTCTTTAGTTGTAATTTCAATAATATAAGCCATTATTTAACCACAAATTCAATACAATATCATATAATAATTATTTAAAACAAAACAAAATAATGTCAATAATAAAGCATGAGATGTATTGAAAAAATAACATAGTATTGTAAATTATGAGAGTGTGATGTGATATGGGAAGCAAGCAATCACTTATTAGCATTTATATCATCAATATTTTAGTATTATTCTCAAAGCGCATGACTATTGAAATGACATGCTGTTTACCGTATGCCGTATTATTTATTATTTTTATTAACACTGCTCTGCTTTTTGATTTTGACTCTTTTGAAAAACGCAAACAGAGTAATTACTTACATCTCAACTTTTCACTAGA
>JAQGAW010004553.1:0-10747 GCA_034698025.1 Phthiracarus crinitus | reverse complement strand
AAAAATTTCAAAAATATTGAAAAAATTTCAAAAACATTGAAATTTGGTTAAATAAAGATACTTTTAAAATATTTGGTCGTTATAACGAAATTTTTAAAAATTTGGTGGTTTTGGGGTTATTTGGGATTTAACCAAATATCCGCCCTCTGTTAATAACTTATGTTTAACGGTATTTGTTTTTATCATAGTAAATATAAAAATGTTAATCTAGTTTCAGTTAATTTAATTCGTAGCTATAAATATATGCATTTTATGCGATAATAAGCTTAAATTAGACTAATCGTGATTTACAAAGTTTGTAATTACTTTTTGAGGTTAAAAATGATAATTCAACTGCATAACAAAAAATTGCTAATTTAGTAAAGTAACGTTTTCTTATTAAATAATTGCTAATTTAGTAAAGTAACGTTTTCTTATTAAATAATTTAAAGAAAAAATAAAGGCTTTTAATTTTTAAAAATTTCTAATCAAATTGCATTTATTTTTTGTTATGGCAATTAATTTCCACAGAAATTACGTTTTAATATTTAAAGCGCATCTGTCAGTGAATCAACGCGAAAATAATAAAAATAGTGAAAGGGTGTGGTTTATGACGTCTACACGTATATGATATTTTTGATACAAGAGAAAAACTTGTTTTGCATATGTTTTCCAGTATCAAAACATATACATATACTCAAAAATAAAATAAAAAAACTTTAAAAGCTCTAGTATTAGTCATCATCGCTAATAAACGTGATATAACGTTACAAAAGTTTTAGTTAGCGTTAACGCGACTGTGAATGTGCGATATAGTTAATCAATAAGTTGTTATAATGATATGTTGATGTTATGTACGCTTAGAATAATGTAAATACTTTTCCTTTAAATAACATAACGCTTTATTACATTCTAACCCCAAACACATATTCAAGCGCACCGTTTTTTTTGCGCTTCCGTTTTAACTTGAAATCGCAAACACAGTTTCATTTAAATCGACTTTTATTTATTATTATTATTCGTTTAATTTATTTTTAATGCCAAACTAATATACAGTACTACTGATGCGTTGAATTAGTCATTATAGACGCACGCATACAGTACTAAAACTTCGTTAAACAGTTCTAAAAAGTTTTATTGTTTACGAAATCCGATATTATGTGAAAACCTATTTGTGATTTAAATGGAAAACGTAAACGCATTTGTGTTCACAAATGATACGAATAACAACGACAACAACCAGAGAAAATTAGCGAGAAAACAGTTTGGAAACCCGTTGTACGACATCGGGTTCGGCGAAGAGGAACCGATCATAGACGCCAACCAATACACGAAATTACCGGTGAGACCGAAACCGCGCGAACGGATTACCGTTAAACGGAAACAACGAAGAGCTGACAGCGATGTTGTGTACACGAATGTGCCCGTTGTTAGCGGTAGTAGTGATACCATTGATGTGACTGATTGTGCGCAAAACAATGATAACTCGTCGCCACAACAAGTAAGCGTTTAATTTGATTAACCGACGAATTAAAATTAAAACGTATATTTATTTATTACGAAATATAAAGTGTGGTAAATTTAATTCGGATGAATCGGATGTGCGTTCGCGAGAGAGCGACGAAATTCCTAAATTGATAACAGAGTTGGAAACAATACTTCACGATATCGACCATTCGATGGATAACGAGCCGTTCACTACGCAAATAGCGTTAAACGATGCGTACAGTTCTCCGCAATCGCCACCAATCGCTCGACCAATAGCCGCTCCGCGTCCCTCACTATCATCAGCGACGTCATCCACATCTACCTCCTCATCCTCGCTCTATAACAGACCATTACCCGAACCCCCGAAAGATATACCTCCGCCCAAACCGCCACACTTACCACCAGACCGTCCGCCACCACCTCCGCCATCATCTGATTGTTCGTCAGTCATATCATGCTCTCCTCCGCCTTTAGTTCCGCCACGACATCCCTCACCGCGAGATAACGCCGGTATAGATTATCAGTTGCGTAAAATGAGTGAACCATCTTTTCAGCAAAGATCGCCAATCGGTAAATAATAATAAATATAATAATAGCGTTCATGATTAATATTTATTCATTTGATTGGCAGGCATTGCTCGGTCGCAAACTGTGAAACAGAAAGAGAGACCATTAGCTGTTGAGAAAAGGAATCTGAACCATATAGTGCTGAAACCGATTAATATCGGGCCAAACGAGACGCCGCAGAGAAGGTCCGGCTATCTGTGGAAGACTGGCAACGGTCGCAAAGAGTTTCTGGACCGTTGGTGTGTTCTACACAGAGACCGGCTTAACGATGACGACTCTTATTTTGGTTATTACATCGATCGCAAGTCTACGACAGCCAGAGGAAGGATTTTGCTCAAAGATGTGTCGTTTATCCGATCGACGCCTTCGATCACTACGAAGACTAAATTGCCGAATATTTTGGTGCTTAATCAGGACAAGGGTAGCATTGCTATCAATTTCAGTTTCTTTGAAATCGGTGTTAATAGCAAGAAAGGTCGCGTTTTTCTTTTTGCGGCAAAGTGTGTCGCCGATCAGAAGTTATGGATATCATCGCTGTCGCAGGCTATCGCTTTCAAAAGTATTTATCCGCTTAAAGGTATTCAAATAAGTTTTGTATTTTTTGGTTGCATTTACATTCATTTTTATAGAAATGCTTATTTAAATTTGAACGATTGCTTATTAAAGGAAACGAAGATAATATCTGTTTGTTGCGATGAATTGTCGACTTTTTATTATTTAATTCATTTAAATTTATTGAATTTTTATCCTAACATTAAAATACATTATAAGCGTATTGTCGGTTAATTTTCGCTTATCATTAATGCAATGCAAGTTTTTCGGGCATATTGTGAAACATATTATACAATTACATTTTTACCCTTTTGTTTGGAAATAACTTTTTCGCAAATCATTAAAATAAAAATAAAATTCAATTATTATTTCGTAGATATTGAACAATGCGGTTATTTGATGATTAAACATGGCATCGCTGGTCAATGGACGCCTGCGTTCGTGATATTAAACGGAAGGGTACTAATCGTTATCAACAAAGAAACGAACGACCAAATAGGGATCGACGACAGCGATAGCTCGCCGGACAATAGCGGTAATGAAGACGATAGCTGTCAAACCTATGACATTCGGAAAGTGATGTCAATCGCGTACGCGTCTGTTCACCAAATCAGTTCGTGCTCATCAGTGGCAGAGAGTGGTCAACCGCTTTGCCTTACTCTACCGCAACGTGTGTTGTATTTGCAGACCGAATATAGATCTCACACCGATTTGTGGTTCGTATTTGTATATTTCGAATAGTGTTTTGTGTTAAAAACTTCAATTTTATAATTAAGGCATCAGTCGATAACGAAGTGTTGGTTACCGCTAAACGGAAACGGAAGACTTAGCGACCAGTATCTCACTAACGATAACATTCCGGTGGCGATCGACAAGTGTTTGAATTTTATTTCAACATACGGTTTAGAATCAACCAGTTTATACGTGAGCGTTAACCTTCAATCATCGGTCGCGCAGACGATTGTTAGTTCATTTCTCTCTAATGCTTGGGACGTCCAGTTGAAGTGCGAAACGGTTTCAGTGCACGACGTGACCACTGCTATGATCTTGTTTTTGCGATCTATGACCGAATGTATTCTAACCGAAAAACTGTATCACAACTGGATTAAAGCGAATGGTATGTGAATATAAGCTTAGTTTAGTGTTTAACCTTAAGCGGAAATAATTTAATTTTATTGTCGGATTCAGAGGTGGAAAATCGAAACGAAAGGCTCGATAAATTTAAAGTATTGCTGCGTTTATTGCCATCGATTAACTTTTTGACGCTTAAGCGAATCATCGCACATCTTGTTTGGTACGCCTAATAAAAACAACGATAAAGTTTAAATAGTAGACATAATTATACATTGTATTGATTTGTTTTCTTTTCACTTGATTGACAGTGTAATCGAATTTGGGGACAAAAATCAGTTATCAATACTAAACTTAGCGCCAGTGATATGTCAGGCGATCCTGTTTTTGAAAGTTGGCGACAAAATACTGGACGATCGCGTGTCAACGTTTGACGGCGAAAGCGCTGGTATGGACATTATCTCCGACTTTATCCTATCGTACGGATGGCTGTTCGATGTGTCCACTCAGGAGTTGGAGAAAGAAAGGAAAATCCAGCGCGCGATGGAAATGCTTAAACACGCCAAACAGACGATCGGCCAGTTTGGCCAACAGTTGACTCGACATAAATCGGTTTCCGATTGCGAAGAGTTTCTAATTGGCATTTATATCTACAACAAAACGTGGGGCAAGTGTTTGAACGTTCGGCTCACGCCTACGATGACTGCCGCCGATCTTATCGATTACGCGGTAAAGCACGCGAGGATTAAGGAATCGCCGGATAAGTTAGCGGTTATGGAAATCGTGTGCGACGACCAGTTGGAGCGAGTGTTGCATTACAGCGATATCGTGTTAGGCGTGACCTTATCGTGGGTCAAGTGGTGCGACGCGGAGGCCAAACACAACTACCTGTGCATTAAGCGTAATCAGCTTTACGAACGGATTTTGCCGCACATTTCCGATCAGACGCCGATCACGATATTCTCGGAACTGCGATACGCGGACAAGTCGTGGAAGAGTTTCAAAAAGGTTTTGGTGGAGTTTATTGGCGCCAAACTCAGCCTCTATAAGGACGCCAAAGCGGAAAAGTGTTTGGGACAGTGGAATATAGAGGATATCACGTGGTATTTGGGTTCAGAGAAGAAGCGAATGGGTATGAGTACGGCTGGTGATACCAAGTTGTCCATCACTTTCCTAGAGAAGAATGTGCCTGTCGTTAGGTATATATATATACTAATAATGCATTGTTATAACGTTATAATGCTTTTTGATTTGATTATAGGACCAAAAATAGTCCATACTTTGGACGAACGATTTGCTGCAATACAGAGCAAGAGTATTACCGATGGATTTCTGGTATGCTTTGCGCTGAATATCCAAACGGTATTGTTGTGCCCGCAAAGCCTCACAACACGGAACTAATGAATTGAAAACATTTCTAACATTAAATCGTATTTTAACGCTTGTTAATCGAATGCGACCAAACTTTTTACATAAATTGATTCATTTATACCGTATATTAATTTTATTTGGTTTACTTCCAAAAATTAATTATTATTTCTGTTGTTTCTCTTAATTTTATTATTTTTTTCTATTTTACAAAACAATGTCTCATATTTTTCATCATATTTTGTTTAAATTATGAACAAATATTTTATATATTTATTTTAAACGCAATATAATTATGTTTTTCTTTTGTTTTCAAATGAAAATAATTCTACATTTTTACGTTAAATGAAATAATACTATATTTAAAATCCAATTTAATACACTGATTCGCGCAACGATATGTTAACGTGATGTGTGTTAATGGCATAACTTTAGTCATATTTAAGTCATAATAATGTCATTGAAATATTATTTTGTTGTCATTATATAAGCATTTATTTCAAAATATTTTGTTTAAAAACATGCGAAACTTGTATCGATTTTTACAATAATATTATTCATTTTTATAGCATATTTATATATTTAATAAATTATAGTTCGAATATTTGTAAATTAAATTTTTATCAAACCTTTAAACTTCTGTAAGTTTTGATATTCGAATAAAATTCGCTTAATTAGTGGTTCACTTTCAGGTGTGATCGATGCTAATGACATCCATTGATGATAAAATCATGTCTATGCTAGACTACGAAATTCAAAAAATTATCGTTTAATTTCGTCACGTTTTTTGATGGGCGTGGTGTTTAGGCTTTTTAGCTTTTTACGAGTAAATAATTAAAAAAAAATTTTTTTGAACAAAAATTTTGGATCCGAAAGCCAAAATAAATTGTCGATCAAATCCGAAATATTTTCTGAATATGACCCCTCCTAGAGCTTCTGAATAGACTCCGAAACGGGCCCCCGATTTGTCGGGCTCCCTCTAGCCCCCGACGCATTACCTCGGGCCGGGCCTGGTTCGGGTTTAAAATAAAAAAGTCTGGCTTTAATTAAAATAGGTATTAAATTTTTTCCTTACAAATTTTGTCTTATAATTGAAGTTTAATGAAGTTTTATTATCAATATTCATTAATAGCATTTAAAGACAAGCAAGAGTTTCATTCGAGTTTTCGTAAAATAAATTGCGATAAACAAAAAAATTAAATAATCAAGCAAATAGGAAACTAATAAACGTTGCGTAATATTCCTAAAAAAATTAGCATGAAACTAGAGATGAACATCGGTTAAAAGTTAAAGATTTTCTTTAACCTTTAACTTTAACCGGTTAATAACTTTCTTAACTTTAACTTTAATTTTTTAACCTTAGGGTTAACCGGTTAACCTATTTTTAGCTTTTAACCATAAATTATTAAGTAAATTAGTTTTAAATCAGACAAAATTTAATTATAATAACATAAAATATCATTTAAACTAGTTATTCATCGTTTTAAATGATATTTGAATAGATATATTTACAAAACATATAAAAAAGTTATAAAGTAAAAGAATTTGAAATCGGATTTTAATAAGAATATGGTAAATATAGTCAGTGATGCACACGCTCGGCGCTCACGCTCACGCTCGGCAAAAAAATGACGCTCACCGCTCGCGCTCACGCTCGGGTAAAATGAAAACGCTCGCGCTCACTTTCTTGACACGCTCGAGCGCTGAGCGTAAACCGAGCGTAAATTTAAATGGAATCTTAATATAAAAATTGTTAAGCCTACATAATATAAAATAATTTTCACTTATAAATAAAAATAAATAATATTCGAAATTTTTAAAAGAGTTTAATAAACTTTAAATTTATTTTTGTTTGAGCTAAAATAATTTTTTTTTGTAAAATAGATTTTTAATTGAAAAAATCCTAAATTTTCAAAAATACTTTTGTAAGCTTACGCTCGGAACGCTCGCTCGCGCTCAGCACCCGGCGCTCAGCGCTCACGCTCGCGCTCGATAAAAATTCAACGCTCGGCGCTCGCGCTCACCTTCGAGCGCCATCCGCTCGAGCGTTGTGCATCACTGGTTATAGTGCAATTTATGAGCTAAAGTAATATATGAGTTTACGTTACTAAATTGCACAATACATACACAGAAAGCCGATTACTAGTTATCATTATAATTTTAATTCGCAGATTTTGTTAAAATGTTTATAAAGAATGCGGTAAAATCGAAATTAATGACCAAACCTATTGAAACAAAGTATTTAAGCTGAAATCGATAATTTTTGTTTAGTTACAGTATATTTGATTGTCCAAAAGCATTCTATTGTTCTCTCTATATTTAAGTATTTTGACTAAAATTGGCTCAATGTATATCAATTTTTTGATTTTCTAAAGCATTTTTTGATTTTCTAAAGCTTTAATTTATATATTTTTATGTGTGAAACGCCAAATAATTTAGATTAAAACGTTTTTAATTGAACAAAACAACACATTACTTGTTGTTTTAGATTATATTTTTCATTAAATTGTGAAATAGTTTTCGAAAAAATACTCATAAAGTTTTTATTAAACAAATATTTAAATTATTGAGAATTATCTTGTTTTTCTTATTTTTGCCAACAAATTAATTTGCATCAAATGATTTTTGCATTCTGTTTAAATTACTGCAAACAAAGTGCAACAAAACAAATATATTTGTAAAATACTGATAAAGAAGAGGTGGAAAAGTCTATAATTTCATTATGAGAAGATAGCTTATCAGACAGATTTCCAAACAGTAGTAAAATGTATATTATTCAATAATTTTTCTGATTCAGTCTTTAATAAAAGTTTCTGCATGTGCTATACTAATAAATTTTTAGTGTTGCAGTCGATATCTTTATTATCGATAACTATTTATACGTGAATCATCCGTAAAATAGTTCAGTTATAATGTCTAGAGACAAAAAAATTCAAGGCTAATAAATTGAGTATATTCAGGAACGAAAATGAGAAAAATTTTGAATAATATATTCTAAAATCTTTTAGGAATGAGAATAACTATATAAATAGAGAGAAAGATTAATCCATAATACGAATAATAATATTTGAAAGGAAAAAGTAGTTATAAAGAACAATTCTAATGTTTATTCGTGTAAAATGAAAATCAGAATTATCATAATTTTCTAGGGATATCAGTAAAATACAAGATATTATGGAACAAAAATAAACGTATATTAATTCGTTTACCTATTTTACTGTAATTTTTATTAATTGTATTAAACATATTTAATTAATTACTTTTTTCTTGAAAAAAAATTAAAATGAAGCAATTATTTTGTTTAGTATTTGGAGAGACGTTTTGACAAAAAAGTGCGAATAACCGCATCGTTAGTATTTATGTTATCAATGGTTATCTATATGGCAATAGTACTGTACGCGCCAGCACTAGCTCTTAGCGCTGTCACTGGTATATCGAAGTGGTACGCGATTTTACTAATAGGTTTCGTATGCACGTTGTACTGCACTATTGGTGGGATAAAAGCGGTGTTATGGACAGATGTGTTTCAGGCAACACTTATGATATCAGCGATGTTAGCGATTGTCATCAAAGGAAGCATAGATGTTGGAGGACTGGATGTGGTTTGGGAGAGGGCTAAGGCTGGAGGAAGGATTCAATTTGATAAGTAATTTGAAATTTTCAATCATAGTTAATATATAAGCTAATAGTAAATTATGATAATAGCATATCTCCAAACCCATTAACGAGACACACAATATGGTCGCTGGGATTCGGCGGTACATTCATATATGCGTCGCTCTATGCCATCAATCAGACTCAAGTTCAGAGATTGTTAACCGTGCAAAGTTTGAAAAAAGCACAATTGTATGTTCAAAACTTAAATTAAATTAGTTATACCATATATTAAACCATACAATATTATTAAACGTTAGGGCATTATTCATTAGTTGGCCGATGACATCAATAGTGAGTTTGTCCACATGTTTAGCGGGTTTAACGATTTACGCTAATTATTATAATTGCGATCCATTGGATCATAAAGACATTGAGAAATCCGATCAATTATTGCCATACTTTGTAATCGACAAATTGACGGCATATCCAGGACTGTCTGGTTTAATCATTTCCGGACTGTTTAGCGGTTCGCTATCATCGGTTTCGTGTTTCTTTAACTCATGCGCCGCAATAACTTTAGAAGATTATATAAAGCCGTTTTACGTGAATAAGAAACCGATGAGCGAAAGCAGGCAATCAATACTCGTGAAACTTCTTGCGTTGTCTTATGGGTTGTTATGCGTTGCGTTAACCGTTTTAGTGGAACAGGTGGACGGTATACTGCAGGCAGCACTGACTATATTCGGTGTGGTCGGCGGACCATTACTAGCTCTCTTCACTGCTGGATTGTGTTTCAGGTGCTGTAACGCTATTGGTTCGTTAATCGGTTTTGTAATCAGTTTGGCATTTGGATGTTGGGTTGGGTTTGGCGGTATATTTTTAGGTGACTCTCCAGTATCATTGCCCAGATCTATAGAGGGTTGTGAACCGTTTAATTCAACAAACACTGGACTTATGAACTATAATTACTTGGATTCAATGTATAACACACTTAACAACACAGAAGACAAAACTGAAACCCTTTATGTTTATAATATATCGTACATGTGGTTAGCGTTTATGACATGGGTTATCGGTTTAGTTATATCATTGATTGTGAGCGCAATTATCGGAACGAAGCAAACTATCGATCCATCATTAATGGCACCGATGTTTAGACCTAAATTAAATAATGACGACACGAAGAGCATCACAACATTCATGGATATCGATTATTAATGAATACAAGCTCAACAGCTCAACCATAATCCATAAAATTGAATAAATCACATAAAAATTGCATCAAATTTGAACAAACATTCGATTGAATGCCATAAAAGCTATTTTGTATGATATTGTAATTTAAATTTGAATAAAATATACTGTAATGTCTATCCTTTCATTATTTTATTCGTAGTAAAATTAATTGGTTTAGTTTGAGTTTACTTGCACTGATATACCGGAGAAAATTAGTATTAAAAAATGTTTGAGTTAAAAAATTTAGTCCAACATTCATCAATCATAAGTATAAAAATACATACGTTTTCAGGTTTTAAGTGATGGAGTTTTTACATTAAAAAATCATTAGACTGTTTGGTATGCCATTCGCAATAAAACGGTGATTTCTAGTTTGGGTGACATATAGTCTTAAATTAAGAGCAGCAGTAAACTAATACACGCGTAATTCACGTTCATGTTCTTTATTCACTCATAAAACGAATTTATGGCACAAAAATCTTATCACTTTTAATGTTTTAATGTGTTTTCAGTGCAATTGTAAAAGAATTGTTAAATAAAGAATACAATATTAATACTAATTATTTTCAAAAAGTTTAATATTTTATTTTAAAAAAACGCAGAAAATAGCTTTTAATAAATCAAAAAAATGGTGAATAAATTAAATGCTTGGGATTATGTAGTGTTCTGCGCAATGTTGTTATTATCAGGTCAGTAATAGTTGGCACACAGAAATTTAAATGTATAATATTTACTTACGAGTTAGTTTGCCGTAATTAGTGATGAGAATCAGCTCGAAAACCTGAGCTGTAGCTGAGCTGCGAGCTGAGCTTATTTAATAATAAATTTTTAGAGCTGAGCTGATTTAGTAATCAGCTCGTATTAGTATGAGCTGAGCTGGACTATGTCG
>JAQGAW010004552.1:0-10747 GCA_034698025.1 Phthiracarus crinitus | reverse complement strand
ATGAATAAACTAATTTTAAAATAAAGTTTGTATAAATATCACAAAATAAATTATTTTATTTTTTAAAGTTTTTAGAGGAAATTATTATTCAAAGACGTAAATTTTTATTTGTAATTTTTTATTTTAAGTGTTTTTTGGTCTAAAACCCTAACAGACCGGACACTTCTATACTACTCACTACTAAAATTTTAATTTTTTATTGTAAAATTTAAAAAAAATTGTGAATCAAAACAGATGATTTTTTATGACTCTTAAGTTTTGGTTAAACTATTAAAATATTATAGTTTAAATTAGTTATGTTTATCGAGGTGGCATGAATTTGGATTAAATAAAGTGATTTTACTTAACTCTCGAATTTTAATAAGTCGAAATGAGACTACTCAGTTGCATTAGACAATATAAAGTACGAGAAAGAGAATGAATATTAAACTTTAATACAAATACTTTAAATAATGTTATTGTTGCATTAAACCTTTATTTTTGACTAATTTTGCTATTTTTAGATGTATTTTGCCAATTAAAGCCCATTTATGTGAAATTTAAACACATGTAACACTTCAGCAGTAGAGTTGGATAAAAATGACCCCTAAACCACTTTGTGCTATATAAACTCTTTTATCCTAAAAGGGATATTTTTCGGTTTTAGATATGCCTCAATTAATTATTTCTCAGTGTATCAGTATTTTTTCAGTCCATAATCAATAAAATCAAAATTTTTAATGACTAAAGAAAGTATGGGGCAATCTATTACCCCGTAATACCCCTTAAATTGATGTCAATGCATTACAATACGATTTTATCCTTTGAGTTAACATTTTTCGTATAGCAAGAAGAGTTTAAGCGAAGGGGTGTAGCTCATAAAACGTTATGCTCAAAGAACAGTCGAAGGCAGCAAAATAATATTATCCCAAAATACATTAATTGAAAGTTTTTTGGAAATACCACTGAAGTGTTAAAAATTATATATCATTTTAAGCTCATTGTTTGTGATTCTTTAGCCATTTTAGAAATCTCTTAAAAAATATAAAGACCGATATAAGTTTGATCTTTGATTGTTATATTGATTATTAAGGCCTTGAAAATAGTTTGAAAAAATGGTGCAAAATGGTTTATGAATAGTTAGAAATAAATGACCAAATAGTTTGAAAATTAGTTTGAAAAATTTACTAAAAAAGTGTACAAATTTTTTTAAAAATATGTGATAAGTCTCAACTTCGTCGATTTTAATTAATAATATCTATTTTTTTCCCGCATAAATACTTTATTCAAAAAATTATTTCAAACTTTTTTTTGCAGAATAATACCATAAATATTTAGCCCTCTAAAAACTCATCAGATTTCGACGATAATTTTGCCAAAATTATTAAAAATATGAAAATCGCTAGAAATAAAATAAATCCGTTTGAAATAAATAAAATAGTTAGAAAAAATTAAAATAGTTAGAATAGTTTAATTAAATTAGAATTTTTTGAGTTATTAAAGTTATATTATAACTATATTTTAGCTTTTATCGTGTTTTTTCATTATTTTTACAAATAGATAATTATCTATTTTCAAGGCCTTATTGATTATAATAAAATTCCTTTACTTTCTTTTATCAAAGAATATTTTACCCCTTGATTGATTGATCATTACTTATCCATTACAAAATTGAAACAATTAATTTATATAAACCGATTTAAATATTAAAAATGAATTATAGTTAACTAAAAACTTATTAAAGAATTAGTAATTTTCATAAGATTAAAATAAATACAGTATAATACATACAAATAGTTAATTTGAGTGCTATTTGTGGTAATATGACTGCTGTGTCCACACTTAACAAATAATAAAATATAGTTTAAATAAATTAGTTTTTACAGAACATTATTTTTATAACATATAAAAAATAGTATTTTTTATATAACAATTATGTAAAATGTGTGCTTTAAGACAAAGCCAGCACTTATATTATATGATGTTGTAAAAAATTAGGTTAGGGTGGTTAAATTTTAAAATTTATCCATTAACACCGATACAATTGTACTCAGAATAAAAAGTTATTTTGATTTGAGGGATCACTCGAAGTGGTGGGCTAAAATCCCTATGTAGGGTTTGGTAGAAATTATCATAATTATGTCCTGAGTATATATTAGGATGTGGGTCGGGATGTGGTCCAGGTGGATCGGGATGGGGTGCGTATTGTTCGTGATATGGTGCGTGTTGGTCGGAATCAGGTGCTGGTGAGGTCCTGGTGGGTCGGAACGATTCCGTGTATCAGATGTGGTTTTAGGGCGGTAAGTTAGGTTCCAGTAGTTAGATTCAAATTTTAAACCATTTTCTCTCGTTAAAACTCTTGTATAGTAATAGTAATCATTAAAGATGTGAAAAATCGGTTTTGACCGATAAAGTTTAAAAGATTTATACTTCGGTTAAGCAAGTTTATTTATTTAAGTTTTATTTATGTTAAAATGATGAATTAAAAAAACAAATATTTTAATCGAAAAAACCGATTTTAGGGTTTCTAACCGAAATAACCGAAATTTAACTTTTCAACCGATTTTCACAAATTAAAACTAATACATTTGTTTTTACGAATAAATTTTATTTTTTACTCACATGAAATATAGTTTATTTGCAATAAGTTTAATAAATAAAGTTAATGAAAAAGTTCTTTAATATTTAAAAAAGTAAACTTATTAAATAAAACATATTTATTTTGAACACAAAAATAGTTATTTAAGAATTTTTGCAAATATATATTATATTTTATGAGTTAAGGTAAAGTTTTCTTTTCCATAAAACTAAGATTATTCAAAAACATATTGATTTATATAATTTTATATATTAATGTTAATAAAAATGTCGACCGAAAAATTATCCGAAAATGAGCAATAAATCTAACCGAAAAACCCAACAGAAAACTAACACTTTTAACCGATTTTTCACAGCCTTAGTAGTCATAATAAAGACTCTCATAAGTTTTATAGTATATTCTTTGATTTTTATGTCTACCCACGTTTACAATTCACTTTAGAAAATGATTCGTATTATTTAATAAAACTATAATTTATAATATTTATGAACAAACTAATGATATAAATAAAAAATAAAATAACATAATCTTTGATAAAAATAATTAAAAGTTCCAAATTAAAATGTTTGTCTTCCGACATTCTTGATAAGTTTTTTAGTTTAATTAGCAAATTTTAACTAATTTCTTATACTAATAACTTTATAAATTATAAATTAAAAATTCAAATAGTATTTTAATTTGTATATAGGGTGACCATCTCATTTATGGTTTACCCTTGAGATTTTCTAATTTTTTCATAGTTTTCCCGGGAGTTCACAGGGAGAAATATATAAAAGAAAAAATTCTTTTATTAATAAAAAGAAAACGTAAAATCCCTTAATAAATATAAATTCTGGGTAGATACAAACAGACAGACGGACAGACAGACATTGTCAAATCCATAAGTTGAAAATCTTTTCAAAAGAGTTAGATAAAAAAAATAATTTTCTATAATGTTATAATACTTTTTATCCTAAATGATGAATATGTTTGTTGCTATGTAATAAAAGTAAAACACTTCAATTTATAATAGACTCGTATATTTTATTTGCTATAATAACTTTGATTATTAAGAATTATTTAATATATTTTTAATTATAAATTTTAGAAAGCGAAATCCATCTTCAAAGTAAGAACCATTTTTAATATTTAATTTTAGTTATATATAAAGTTAAACACTCTTAAACTTAAATTTATGTTATTAAAAATGTAATATTTGATTTAAATTTTTAAAAATACAAAAATTTTATTAACAATATTTAATATAATGAAATTAAACAATACTACACTTATATAAAATTAAATTTATTAAAAAGAATTTTTAAAAATTCTTGTAATATATTAGAATTAATACGTATTTTAAAATTTATATTTTAATTTTATTATTTTGCAACATAAAAATGTGTAGACTTTCTGATAAAAAGGTTAAGTAATATTGTAGGTTTTATTGTTATAGTAATATTATCATATTTATTTAAGGTAAAAATTTCTAAAGTAAACTTCAACACGATTAAAAAATTATCATATATGTAGTTTATAGCTAACTTTTTAAAAGCAAATTATTATTTTTGATAACTCTTTTATATGTTCTCAGTTATATTGAATTTTCAAACAAGCCAAAAAAAGTTAATTCTAGACTTAAGTTCTAAATATTATCTAATAAATGTCAATAAAAGTTAAAAATTACAAAAATTAAAACTACTAATTAAACTATTTTTGCTAAATTATTATATTTTTTTTGTAATTAATAAATTATTTTTCTATATAGACAAACGTATATAAAATTTGTATAGTTAATTATTGCTGCGATTTTTTTAGAATTTATTAAGTAAATACATTATATAATAATACGAAATTTTTATAAATTTGTTAGACCAGAAGTAGTCAAACCCTGTAGAATTAGCGACGATGGTTTTTAACATATTATTCTGAAAAAAACATAAAGATTGTATATACTACACAAAGAACTTTATCTAAACTATATAATCAAATCATTTATTACAAGAAATTATGGGATAACATAAAAAAATATATAATTAATTCTTGAATGATTAAAATTACAATAAAATGTAAATATCTTTACTATCATTGCCTTATAAGAGAATATATATGTATAATAGAATAACAGTCATAGACTAATCTCTATTAGATTAGAGATTTGATTAAAATGAAAATACATAAAAAATTAAATTATTTTAAAAAAGTTTTCCTTAATAGAAAAAAAATTAAATTTCATTCAATTTGTAATTTCATCAAAAATTTATGTTATTTTATATCTTAAAAATTATTTAAAAAAGTAAAATTGTAAATTACATTAAAAAACAATATTAATTTTTTAAGATGTCAACTTATGAAAGTAGTTTCAATGAAATAGAAGTTATTGGTAATGGGCAATTTTCTAGTGTATTCAAGGCTTTTTCATTGAAGGACAGCAAGTATTATGCTATTAAAAAAGTACCGTATGAATTGAATGAGGAAAGTAAAATATTAGAAGAAATAAAGATATTGGAAAACTTAAATGATAAATTTGTTGTGAAATATATTAACTCATGGGTAGAAAGTAATTATTACATTGGTGAAAATTGTATTCAAATTAGAAAAATAAATTTATTATGCAACCCAGATAAAACATGTTTGTTACACATACAAATGGAGCTTTGTTTTGCTACACTTAAAACCTTTATTAAATTTTTAAATTACACGAAAACAAATGCAGCAACATTTTTGGAATTTTGTTCTGCGTGCCAACTATTTAAACAATTGTTAAAGGGTGTACATTATTTGCATAATTTCAATCCTCCAATTATTCATAGAGATTTAAAGCCTGAGAATATTATGCTATTAGATATTAACGGACAAATCAAATTAAAAATTTCTGATTTTGGATTATCCACTTATCACAAATTTCTTGACGAATCACACACAAAGTATTTGGGGGCAAGAAAATATAGAGCTCCTGAACTTGACGGTAGAAAATATAACACAAAAGCAGATATGTATAGTATCGGGAAAATTATGCTCGAGATGTTCAACATTGACTTAAATAGGTATTTAAAAATCCACCACTTCCTGCTTCCTTATTTGTTCCTCGTGATAAATCCATTGTGATGTCAGCGGTTTGTGTTGTATTTTTTGTGTTTTTCCGGGATTTTTAAAGGCTTAAGCGGTTTTGAGTTTTCAGTTTTTCGGGTTTTAAGGTTTAAACGGTTCATAAATTTTCCTGAATAACGGTAAAATCCTGGGAAATATTATTTTTATGTTTACGGTATAGTGTGCCAATTTGACACCCCTGTCGAGCACTATCAAAGTGAATCCTCGCTTTAAATAAAAATAGTTTAAAATATTTTGGGTGTAGAGAAATTTATCGATATGAGTGTTTTAAATGAATACTCGTTTATATATTAACGATCCCATACCGGATTTAATCCATCCACTCAGTAGTATAGTAGAAGTGCAACGTTAGTGGTAGTGTGTCGATTATGTCTGTCAGATTATAGAGTGACTTATTTATGTGAATATTTATTGTGTAAATTCAGAAACATTGAAAGGCATATGAAACAGGCTTAACCCAAAATCTATCAAATCTATAAATTTAGATTCAAATTGTAATTCCAATTGTAAAAGTAAAGTAATAGAAACATCTTCTTAACATCAAGTGGGTAATTAGAACTTAATAAATCTTTGTAATATTATTTTAATACTATTAGCACAAAAAAGATTATAAAACAGTATAAACAATGAACCGGTATGTGAGTTATCAAATGACAAGTGTAAACCTGACAAACCCCGAAACCAATGTAGTGATTGAAACCCCGAACAATATTAGGGACAGTGATTCCACTGTACGAGAGTTGGTGTGTTGAGGTAATACCGGGGTTGTAAAAGACTTTTGTGGTGTAGGCAGATGTAGTAGCAGTAGAGCGGAATGGGAACTCCTGTATTAATACAGTAATTCTTGTAGCCGAGGAACATTGGTTCCTTAATAACCACGAGAACTCACCACAATTTCCACGTAAGTGAAAATAAGTTTAAGTATAGGAAACATAACAATTCAATAAATAGACGGCATTTGGTTATACAAAATACTGTTTAATGTTTTCTTGAAAAGCACATGTAAAGTAATGATAATGTAATAAGTGTATTAAGTATGCATACACGTGAAATACTAACAATACAGTTAGTAATACATGACTAATGGAAAGTTACAGAAGCTTTAGAAAGTTATTACTAATAGTGTAGTGACCTATAGTTCACTTACACTACAATTCCACCATCGCAGATATGAATTTGTATGAACTTGGATCATTTCGGTTTGATGGACGCTTTGTTCTTTTACTTTTGCGAATCTGTTGATTATCAGTAGGAATAACTTCTGTATCAGATGATTTTAGGTTCACATACACTTCACTTTTCGGTCTAGGCTCATGCATGGTAGTAACCACACTGACTCAGGGTAGAACCCGCTATAGTCATATTACTCTACCCGTTTGTACAGCAAATAAAATAAGCGAATTTAAGGGAAAAATTAGTTCGAAAAATATTATCGCAAATATTATTTTCGGATTTTAACCACGATAATACGGAATACTATTTAATATAGGAAAGAGTCTGGTATACACTAGACTTGTTTGCAAAATTAATTTGGATCTCTGAATAATCTGATAATCGCACTGTATTTGAAGATTGAAATGTGACGCGAAATTTGAATTCGTTTGGTTTTTAATGGTTATAAAGCTAATTTGTTAAAGTTATGGTTTTCTCAGTGAAAGTTTCGATAACAATTATTGTACTTGAGTAAAATATGTAAAAAATTAAGGTTGTTTGTCGAATCATTACAGTGAACCAGTTTGATGTTCAAGATTCGATTAAGCGGAATGTGTATAGTGTTCTTACGCTAATGTTGAAGAAATACTGACATTTCCAACAGTTATGTTCTGTGGAAACTCAATCTACGACATTCGAAACGATTTAACACATTGAAAATTGTGTTTGTGAAATAGTTTTACATTTTGAACGTTAGCAGCTGATGCTGATATTGAAGTACGAGCCTCAAGAAATGCAGGAAAACTTATCAACGTTCAATTGATTGCCATAATGAGCTTAAGCAAAAGTTATGGTATCATGTTTTGTAAATGGAACTGAATTAGCGATTGGAAAAAACCCGTTAACGATTTAAGTGTTTCCAAAGATTTCATAGATTAAAAGAAAACGTAAAGCGGAACGCCCTAGTTACCAAAATATCCATGAATTGAGGCGAATGTAATGAAAATATATGAGATAAAATGAAAGAATGTACAGTGAACTTAAATGATTAAAAATATGTAAATGAATTTTTATGCGATGCTTACGTTAACTTTAGTTAACACGAATTATGTTGTTTGTCGTCAATCACATAAATTTAAAATTATTTTTTGTTAACGCTAAGCCTTATAGGCATGGTTTTTCTATACACTATTTTTATATATTAATAATTATTTAAATTAATAATGATTTGTATTGTGTGCTATGTTACGAGTGTGCCAAAATTCGAGTATCAATGGACTGATCGGCACAGGTTTTGTTTGGCGTTCGCCATTAGAAATAAGTATAAATTTTTTGGCGTTATCGCCGTTTGTTTAATAAAATATTTAAAGCAATAGTCATTTTTTGTTTCCTTACTTGGTGCCTTAAGCAGTACCACAGATTCACAAAGTTACCCAATGTTAAGGTGCTGGAAGGGGTGTTAACGTTGCGTCTTCATTCTTTTGGTTTTGGTCGTATTTCATACCCACCCTACCGATTTGTCGAAATGTGTCGAACATTTGGTCACATTAACAGAATTGAATGCGTTTTATTTTTTAACCAACGATATACAAAATTCTCAAACAACATAGAATTACACGAAAATATGAATTGTATTGAATATTATGCTGCTGAAAATATTAAGTGGTCATTGTTTTACCGGCGATATAACAAATACAATAAATATCCTCTCAAGGAATTAATATTATAGAAT
Source organism: Phthiracarus crinitus (assembly GCA_034698025.1). Classification (NCBI taxonomy): domain Eukaryota; kingdom Metazoa; phylum Arthropoda; class Arachnida; order Sarcoptiformes; family Phthiracaridae; genus Phthiracarus; species Phthiracarus crinitus. The sequence goes on along the minus strand of JAQGAW010004552.1, from coordinate 2,195 downwards.
CGAATTTCCTAATAGTTTGAGGGAATCGAACGAAATAAGACTTTTATGCATTTATTGATTTTATTATTTTAAACTCGGATTTTAATAAAAAGGGATTTTATATTTATATTTAATTACGGGTATTATAATAATATTTTTTAAAAGAACTAGTGCACCCACTGGTATCAATTTTGTTATTTAGTCATTAACCAGTTAATGAAATTATAGCCCAATTCTTCAATATACTTGTTTTATAATTTACATTCTTGATATTTATTTAATAATACAGTCATCAGTTTAAGAACGTAAATTATTTTATTGCATATCACTATTATTTTATTGCATATCACTTTTGCGCTAAATAACAATAAAAATACTTTTAGCATGAGATCAAGCGTATGTCACACGCGTGCACTATATTGTTAAAACGACGGACGTTTTGAGAATTACGGTTGTTCTGTACAGAACAACTGCACTTATTATTGTTGCGGACGTAGGGAGAAACAAAAAGTTTTTAGCTGACTTTCTTGAGAAGAAGTCCAGCTTATGGATTTGACCATGTCTGTCTGTCTGTCCATTCGAATGTGCGTTTTATTTATATTTATAATAGGATTAAAATAAACTATACCTCTTATGTTAATTTTCTGATTTTCAAATGTGATTATTTTTAAAACTAAAAGTGATATAATTATCATTCAAATTTGATTCTGTTAAGTAATTATTCATGTTTTCAAATTTCAAATTAGATATAAAAAATTTTAATCAGATAATAATACATAAAATACTTTCAGGAGTACTCAAAAATGACATATAGTAGTTTTACCAGTCTTATATTTAATTTTTAAAAATTATTTATTATAAATGTATTCAAGTTAAACACTTGTTAATTTTTAGCTTTCAATGTTTATTTAATTTCAAAATAATTAAAAATATTAACAAATTTAAATTTAGAAAAATTTTTTTTTTAACTATAAATTATTTTGAAGATTGATAAGCCTATTATCTATGTTAATTCTATGCAAAAATAAGTTTTTTCAAAACCCGACCCGACACAAAATATTTTTAAGGAATCCGACCCGAACGGGCTAATTAATCGGCAACCCGACACGAAGTCGACATTTCGGTACCCATTTACTAGTCAAATATTTATAAAGTAAAACTTACAGAGACCGAAAATTCTTCTGAAAATGCTCTTATATCCTAAATCCCTCAGTTATTTGATAGTTTTTTACTACGAAGTTTGTTGCCTTTTAATATTAGATGAAGTTTGTAAAATAATTAGAAACATATTTGCAAAACAATTATAAATATAAAGCACAGTATCTCAAGCAATTTCTTGAGCTTAATTTTGATTTGCATTGAGCTGGAGCTTATTCTCATCATTAGTTGTTATGATTTTATATAACAAATATTAACCATAAATACAACAATTTGTGATTCAGAGCTAACACGTAAACTTTCCTAAATATTTGATGTGATTTCCATTATTTATAAATAGTTTTAATTAATTTTTGCTAAAATAACACTTGAACTAAAAAAACACTTTCAGTTCACAGCAAAATACTAACCAAAAACATTGACTGAATTAAAAAATTGAAAAAGTACGTTAGAAATTCGGTGGTTAAGGGGTTGCTATGCTTGCAATTAATTGAAAGGATTTATTAAATGACATATTTTATTATATTTATTGATCCTTATTCTTACTAATAAGACAATTTTTAATTAATTAAACAAACCTTTTATATCAAATTCATATTATTATATTGGTTTTTTCACAAAATTTTAATTTTACTTTTAAATATTTTGCGTTTATATACATTTTTATTTAATTAAATACATTAATAAAGAACGACACATTCACAGAGAGCTCACTTTTCAATATTATATATAGAATTTAACACAACACTGAATCACAAAATTTTCATTTAATTATTTCATAATTTTTAACACTTCTAATGAATAAATATATTTAAACATAAAAAATTCAATATTTTATTTTTATTATTTTACTAAAATATTTTTCATACACATCTATTTAAATAGTAAACAACAAAGCTTTATGATATGAGAAATAATACTCATAAACGTTGATTTCAAGTGAAATATTGCGAGCGAATACCAAATCAATTTTTGTATTTTCATTTGTTGTAACGCCAGTATTAATCAAATCAAATCCCTTGTTATTCATAATATCAAAATAATCTTTGTTTGTTCCG
>JAQGAW010004551.1:0-10749 GCA_034698025.1 Phthiracarus crinitus | reverse complement strand
TCCGGCCGCTTTCATGATTCAGGTGTCGGGTCTCGACAAGCATGGCGTCGATTCTTCGCTTCCCATCGCTTACTCGCTCATCGATATCGCTGGTTCTTCGGGACCATATCCTGGTATACCGACTGGAGCTCCGATTGGTTTGTAGTTTTATATTTTGATTTGTTTTTACGATAAGTAATTGATTCATATTTGTTTGATTACGATTAGCTGCGTTAACCACTAGGTATTTGCTTAATGAGGATTAATTATTACCGAAAATCAAAATTATTTTTATAATCCAATGAAAGTATCTATTGTTGTACTCAAGAATAATATTATTTTGTAACTCATTTTATTACTCAAATAAATTTATTTAACATATATTTTTTTATTCGCGTATTAAAGAATTTCAAAAATAACAATGCATTTATTGCTAGAAAACAATAAGCATTCAAAGTTATTCAAAAAAATGATTACAAATTTTCATTATTTGCCGATCGGTCTATTATTTACAAAGCATAGTCACATTTACAAAAACTCGGTCCATCATTAGGATGCGCTTTGTATTATTACAAACTTAAATATTTTAAATCATCAAATCTCGTCATTTTTATATAGGCTATTGTATTAGCGTATGTTATAAAAATTATATTTGACCTCATTATGGCCAAACATTGATGAACAATGGTTCCACCACTAAGAATCTGGAAGAAATGGTACCCAATTCAAATTATTGAAAGTTCAGCACGAAAATTAATATGAAAATTTTGTATATTTTTGAATAAATAAAAGAGTTTTTCCGATCCCATTAAACCTTTTCCAGGATTGCAAAAAATGGTAGTGGTTTAAGGTTTTTCCAAAAAATTCTAAATTTTTAAAATAATTAAGTTAAATTCTACACTAATAAAAACGATTAATTTGCCGAACTTATCACCCATTATATTACGAATATTATTAACGTGATATCATTAGAAATGGTTAATTAATTAAAGTGAACTGTCTATACCGTTCGGATCAACTGCAAAGAATAAACTTAAACATTATACTAGAGTATGGACTAATAAAGTTATATTTATTTTGAAAACTGAGCCTAAAGTCCATTAATATTTTGTGGTTCATAATTAAACGTCAAATAAAAGGATTATTATATAAAAGTCCAATCAATTATAAAAAATTATATCTATTATGATTTTCATATCACTTCATTAATGAACAACAAAAATGAGAGAATGCATCCATAAATCCACAAATAATAAACACCTTTTAGGCGAACAATATTTAACTGGAAATATGCATATTTTTCTAACCAATATTGGCTCTGCTTTGAATATTTTTTCAATGAAATCCACTTGTCATATATTCCAGTTTCATAGACGATTTCAATCCTTAATAATTAAAGTTTTATATTAAATAAATATGAAATATTATTTTAAAGTATTTCGATTTAAAAAAATCTTTTAGCATAACATACAATTCATTTAATTCATTATTAAATTTGTGATTTTGGCTTCCAATTCGTAATGAGTAGTAATTTTGCCCAATTCTTCCTTTTGATACGTGAAATATCATTTTTAGTTTCTCAGTCCAATAGGATTTATTGTAATCAAAGATTAAATTCAGTTGTGATTTAGGAATGATGTAAACATATTTTCCTGATTTAAATCTATTTATGAGCAGTTTTGTCGAATGACTTTATGGATCCATAAATGGAATACTCGATACTGAAGATTCTAATCTTTTACTAAAATCATTTTCCATAAGACTTCTATTTTTAAACGTAATTAATAATCGATAAAAGGAGTAACCTTTACTTGTAATTATTATTATGTGTTTCATATGATAGAGTTGTTCAAACGTGTCAATTTGATCGATATGTTTATATTTCATAAAATATCCGAGTAATACCGATGAGAATGCAGCCAATAATAACGTACAATAATACAACCAATAACCAATCATTATACGTTGCGATACAGATTTAATTAACATATTGTATGAGTTTGACGGAAATGGTTCTGATAATAACACAGAACAGTATCGCCAAAATGTTACGATTGAATGGATTTTATTTATTATATCTTTATTCATAATGAAATTAAATGACACGATTGTCAATAAAGATAGCATAATAGATAACCAAACGTTTGCCTGAAAGCTATTGAAAAAAGCATATGGAGGCCAATCATTTGGCTTATGAATTGAGATGATATGACTGCTACCGAGAATGCCAATCTTAGACGATTTGTTAGCTCTATATAATAGACCAGAAACATGAGTGAATGTACAAAGAAATAAATCTAATTTTCCATAATTAAACAGATCATCTGTTTTCTCATTTTCACGTTTTTTCACTAAAGAAAGGCTAGTAAAAAATACTTTAAGTTAACATAGAAAATTTTATTTTTATTTGACACAACCTATATCTATGTTTTTTCGATAATTCAACGATTAATTGAATTAAAACGCCACATACTTTCGATTTATAGAAGGAAATATAAGGGAATATGTTTTCCCAAAATAGTAGAATCCGAATCGTGTCTTCGATACTTAATGAACGGTTTCCAATTTTGTTAATAATGTAATTTTCTTCTATTTGATAACAAAAACTCATTTTTATTTAAAGTTTTAAGACAAAAAAATAATACAATTTATGAAACAAAATATCCCGATTTATACAATTATGACAATGTATTACATGTCTTGCTTCATAGTATCATTTATTGTTTAGAAATACGTCTATATATAAATGCATAAAAAACATTTTCTGTTAAGAAGATTAATATTTATTGTCAAATTCAATTTAAGGAATGAAATAAGATATTAAGACGCCATACTAATTGTCCAAAAAGCATGTTTTGCTGATCCGCTATATTTTAATTTATTGGTATAAATGCAATTTGTAGAGCAATAAAATATATTAATTTCTTTTTATAGCAATTACTTTAATTCAAAGAATTTTCTTCTAATCTTAAATATTTAAAAGTTTTATTGAAAATTAATATTTTTAAATAACTTTTATATTATAAATACAAACTATACGATGATAAAGTAACTTTAAAATTATACAGACAGTATTTATATTTTATAAAATAGTTGAATATTACAGATGAGAATGAAACCAACACCAGCGGTGCACACTCACGGCGTTCACGTTAGCGGTCAGCAGAAAAAATGACTCACTGCTCGCTTTCTTGACGCGCTCGAGCGCTGAGCGTAAACCGAGCGTTCATTTACATGTGATCTTGATATAAAAAAATTTAAGGCTATTAATTATAAATTTCTTTTAACTTTTAAATAAAATTCAAGAATTTTCAAAATTTTTAAAAGATTTTTATAAACTTTAAATTTATTTTTGTTTTTGCTAAAACAAATTATTTATGAAAATTAAAATTTTTATTTAATTAATCCCATTGTTCAAAAATTCTTTTGCAAGTCAATGCTCACTCGACGCTCAGCGCTTACGCTCGATAAAATTTTAACGCTCTGCAATCGCTCGCTGACCGACAGCTATCCGCTCGAGCGTTGCGTATCACTAACAAATACTAACGTGCAATAAATTACAACCAATAACAATCATTACAAGTAGCGATATAAATTTAATTAATTTTCTGTAACCTATTGACGGAATAGGTTCTGATAATAAAACTGAAATCTAGTGCCAAACTGTAATGAGTGTATTATTATTTAAAATCTCATTATTAATAGCTCTGATTAACCATCTTATTAATACAGACAATAAGTTTATCATCCAAACACTAGACTGAAATCTATTAAGCGAATGGAGCCACTTATTTTCCCGAACAGATATTATATGATTTCCAGTGAATATTCACATCACTCGAGACAAGTGTATGTCATTATGAAATCTGTTTTCAGCAAAAAGCCGAGCAAAGGTTTGCGCAAATGGGAACAAAATAATATCTTTTTAGTTATTTAAGATTAATTGTTGCGCAATGAAAATGCTTGGGTACTGTTATTCTTGAATACCGATAATCGATTAAAAATATGAGCGTTATTTAATAAAAGAAACCTTAATTTTTTAAATATATAGATATTACCCAAATACAACTTTGATTACATTAATTATTTTCTTAACCCAATAAAATTGTTTTTTAAAGTAATAAACTTTGATATTAGAATCAGTTGTTAGCAAACACAAACTATTTATTAAATAAATCGTTGCCAGAAATTAAGAGTAATTTATTGCGCATTAAAAATTCACACTTCTGTTGAATATTATTTTGAATACATGTATATTTCAAAAGCCTAGTAGAATTTAGACCCAATTAATATCAATAAATATTTGCATACTTACGTATTATGTTGATTAATGTTTTTAGTTTTATCGTTGCTATTACTTTTACAACAGATTGTGATTACCCAGGTTTTCTCAAGGTAATATCTTAGACTAGAGCTGCAATTAACCGATCGGGAAATGATGGGGTAATATTGGAAATTTTAGAGATTTTAAATAAAGGATTTGAAATACTTCCCCTTTAAAGTTAATAAATATTTTTTATTTAATTAAATTGAAATAATTTGGCACATGTACTGCTAAAGCTGCAATTTAAAGCAAATAATCGTTAAGTAAAAACATTAAATAATTTATTAGACCTACCAGTTCTTAGAATATTAACTAGAAATTTATATTTTCAATAGTTTCCTTTCAAATCTCTAAAATTTTGCCGATAATTGTATGTCTTATAATATTTAATATAAGATACTGTATTCATATTTCTAAACATTTTCCCCCTCTATCTCAAATTATGACGAGTATATAATTTATTTCACGCTTGTTTTATGATGTTTTTACTCTTTAAGTGAGTATTTTCCTCGCGATATCATGTTTTGAACTTCGCACCCATCGATGCGATTCTATTGGTCTAAAAGGAAGTGCATGTGTTTTCCTTTCACGTAAACAACAACAGTATATAAACGGCGTGTACAGTGAATGCGAAGTTATTATTGAAAAACCACAGCGAAAACTTGAGTTTATTTTAACTTTATTAATAGTTTATTATTTTATTTTTTAAATTTTTAAATACTTCGAAAGAAATGTCATTTTCGAAAATGTTTCGGCCAATTATTGGTACGTATTATTAATTATATTAATTGTAAAATATAATGTCTAACGCGTTGTTATTGATTACGTAAAAATGAAGGAAGCCTTCAATTTGAAGGACATAGTCGAGTCATCTGTTGTTTACTATGATTTTTAAGTGTTCAAAACACTAATTAAGCGCGTGATTGAGATTTGTTAGGAATACCTTAGCAACTAATTATAGTTTGAATTTAATCTAATATTTGAATAAATTAGCAAAATAAAACAATTCGGTTTTAAAAGTATTTTTAATTATTGAAATATAGTGAACGTTATATTTTGTTAGTTAAGTAAAATAAATTTAGTAAAGCATTTACAAAATCCCTATTAATGTAAAGGTATCGCAATTTAATGTCATTTTTGACTCGTATAATCTGTGGTAAACACTTATTAGAGTGAATTGACTTATGATATAATATGAAAGGTTAACGTAAATTATATGTATCAGTAATGTAAATCTCGACACTTTAGCTCACAAATATATTTTCTCGTGTGATAACTGATAATAAGCTTATTTACTCCTTTTCATGCAATCCGTGTAAATGTAATAAATTAGAAATATGATACAATATGATATATTGATTTTTCAATATTGGCTTTTTTAGCCAACTATTAAAAAGTTTAACAAAAATGATTATTATTTAAAAGCAATTCTAATAAAATACATATACCGTATAATTTAAAGGTAAAGCACTTTTGTCGGTTAACTGTTCAAAACTATCATTGAATGGTAACATCGTTACGTCCATTCGTACGTATTCTGCTGCGGCGTACACAACACGTTATGCAGAATTCGATACGCTATCGGTTACGGCGCCATACGATCACATACTGCACGTACAACTGAATCGACCCGATCGTAGAAATGCTATGAATAGGGATTTGTTTCGCGAAGTGCAGAGCTGTTTCAACGAAATAAACGACGATAAACAGTGCAGAGCTGTTGTCGTGTCAGGAAGTGGTAAAATGTTTTCGGCGGGTCTAGACTTCAATGATATGAATGAGTTGATAGCACACGTCACGTCCGCTAATACCACATCAGGAGATGTGGCGACAAAAGCGAAAATACTTCGCAATATGATTATCGAACTTCAGAATTCGTTTAATTCGATCTCGAAATGCACGAAACCTGTTATATCTGCGGTCCATAATGGCTGTGTCGGCGCTGGTCTCGACCTCATCAGTACTACAGACATACGCTATTGTTCTTCAGACGCTTATTTTTCGTTAAGAGAAGTTAGCATAGGAATGGCTGCAGATCTCGGATCACTGCAACGGTTGCCCAAAATCATTGGCAACGATAGCATTGCCAGAGAACTCGCTTTCACGGGAAGAAACATATCAGCTTTGGAAGCAAAAGAGGTAATCAACGATAATTCTAATAACAATAATCTCTAATTAATATGTAATCCACAGATAGGTTTAGTGAGCTCTGTTTATCCCGATTTGTCGACAACACTCGAGAAAGCGATAGAATTGGCGCGAAAGATCGCGTCTAACAGTCCAGTGGCAGTTCAGGGAACGAAAGTTGCGCTCAATTATTCTCGCGATCACTCGATTCGCGATGGATTGGAGTTTATGGCCAATTGGAATATGTGTATGTTTCAGAGCGAAGATCTCATCAAAGCCACAATGGCTACTGTTATGCGATCGGAAGAGCCGCCAGTTTTTAATGATCTATAGATCATATTTTTTATTTATTCCATTAATGCCTTACTCTGTGTTATTTTATTTTGAAAATATTTTTATATTGTATTATCAAATCATGAGTTTTGTAAAATAAAACACTTTTTATGAATTCAATGTCTCGTAATAATTATATCGTCTTTATCAACAATTATTCAACAAATATCAGTGAATTATCAAACGTGTAGTAGTAATTGTTTTGATGACGAAATATTGATAATTAATGTAAAGCTAAACCATTTTTAATCTGACATTGCTTAAAAGCATATGGACTTAACATTGTCCATCCGTCCGTCCTTCCGACTGACCGTCACACCCTAGAAAGAAGACTCCTATCCTCAAAAAATCCCTTTGTTAACATAAAGAACAAAAAAGACGTCTATCATCAAAAAAATATCGAAATAAAGTGGCATCTGCCGAATTTATCTAATAATACACAAAATAACGAAATATATTGGAATCTGACAAAATATTTGTAAAATCAAAAAATATCGAAATAGAATGGCATCTGCCCAAAATATTTATTAAAATCAAAAAATATTAAAACAAAGTGGCATTTGCCGGAAATGTCTCAAAATCTCAAAATCTGACGAAATAGTAATGCATCTGCCGCAAATGTCTAATACAATGAAAAATAACGGAATAGAATGTCATCTGCCGAAAATGTCTAATAATATTAAAAAATAATGAAATAAAGTGGCATCTGCCGAAAATGTCTAATAATATTAAAAAATAATGAAATAAAGTGGCATCTGCAGAAAATGTCAAAAAATTACTAAAAATGAAACCGAAGTCAGATATTATCACCGTATCGATCTTGTTTATTGTATATTGTTTAGAATATTATGGATGAGTTTTATTAAAGATGTTGACATGTTGTTCTCTGACCCGAACCGAACCAATAATTATCCTGAAACACGATAATTAAATAAATTTATAAAAGTTTTAAAAGCTGTTGAATAATCGAAAATCTAAAAAAATTATAGCAAAAACAATTTTATTTATTAGACTTTATAACGATTTTTCGAGCCGTAGAGAAAAATTTATGTGATTTAATCGAGTTTGTACCTTTAGATAAGAAAATATTGTCATACCAAACTTTTCGATTCTAAATTTTAAAGCCGAAAGTTTTTATTTTTAAAAAAATATTGAAACAAACAATGTTTTAATATTAATAACTGCAAAATAATGCAATATATTATTTATTATAATTAAATTTTAAGAATTAATTTGAATAAATTTTGTTATAATTAATGATGAGAATAAGCTCAATTATCCTTAGTTTGACATTGAAATAGTTGAGCTTAGCTCAAAACCTAGGTTGCATTGGGCTCGAGCTTATCTTACAAGCTCAAAATTTCAAATTAATGGGCTTAAGCTTACTTTAATACGTTGAGCTTAAGCTTGAGCTTAGAGCTTACTTATGAATAAATATTTGCAATTTTTTTTAAGTTTTAACACATTTTAAAATTTAATATTCATTAAAAAATGCTTTGAGAGCTTATATGTTGATTTTGGGTTTCCTAAAGAATTTCATTACATTAAAACATCAATACATACTTAAAATCAATACATATAATGAAATAATAAATAATATTTTTGTAAAAAAGTTATAAAAATCTAATGTTATAAATAACAATCTAAGCTCATAAAGCTCAGGAGCGCAAGCTCGAAACTTTGTGAGCTTGAATTGTAAGTACAGGCTATATAAGATTGACTGAGCTTTGCATATAATGAACCAAAATTTTTATCTATGTTATATAACGTATAAAAATATATCGTTTTCTGTGAATCTTAATAAAAAAAACTAGAAAGATTATGAACATACATAATGAGCTCACTTTGTATTTATTCTGAGCTAATTAAATAGTATTTTCCAAATTTTTGTATATTAAAATTTTTTTGACATTTTAATTATAGTTTTTATTGTTGGCCAACTATATTTTATTATGTTTTTAAGCAATTATGAGTTTTATTGTATATTTTTTCATAGGAAAAAATTCATGGATTTATATTATATTATTGTAAACAGTACTTCAATGAGCGTTTTAAGATTTTTGATTAAGTGTAAGTTGTGTTTAGCTTTCGTCGAATCAGAATTACATAAATTGTTGCAAAGTTGATACTCAATAGTATTAGATAAGCGAATATGATTGCGCAAGAGATTGGTTTTAACTCGAAATAGTTTAATAGTTTATTAATGTTATTTTAAACAATATTTAATCCATTTTTATCCCATTTTTATCCCATTTTTATCCTTATTAAATAGATTTTTAAGCCATTTTTTATTATTTTAACCACATTTTAGTCTATTTCTAGTTTATTATTTGTCATTTTTATACTATTTTAAGCTATTTTTGAACAGTATTAGGCCATTTATAGCACATTTATTTAAAGAAGACTCATATCTTCATAAAAATATACTCCTACCCCTTAATTAATAGTTATCATCACGATGTATAATTTATTGTTGAGAACTACTTAATATTATAAACTATTTTAATAAATATTGTAAAACCACAAGAATTGTATCAGGTTTTTGAAAAATTATAGAAACGATTTTCTGTCTAACAAAATGCCTATTGATGATTTAAATTAAATAGTTTATTATATCAATTTTGCAAATTATTTTATTTTCATTTAATTTTATCTTAAATAAATGTAATAGTAGTTAAACTTTAGTAGAAAGTAATCATTAAGTAAAATCTTTTGTTTGTCTCTTTAAAAATTCTAAGAAAACTAGTTTCTCGACTGTAAATCAAGTATCGATTCAATGATATGTAATTTGCATTTTATACTGTAAAAACAATCCTCTTTTATTCACTATTAATTTTTATGCGTTAATTTGCTTAAATAACGACAAAAATATTTATTTACAAAAATTACAAAATTTATTATAACGTTCAGAACGTATAAACTAAACGATAATATTAATAAATATGATACCACTTTATATATTTCCATTATCTGTTTCATTGTTGGTTCTGATGAATTGTTTTATACCGTAAGTAATTATTAAAAGTGAACGATATATAGGAGGGAATGTGCGAACCAAAATAATTACAAAAATAAAAACCGTATCGATATTATGAAAATATAATCTTGTTTAATTGAGGTATTTATTGGCTGTTTATTACAACCACGTGGAGCCAGTTTTACCGTATATTTCAGACGCTGGCGGATTATTACCAGAAAGTTGGGTGTTTACGATACTATTGAATATGACTGCTATTATGGGTATGTATGGGTAACTTCTGTATACGTTTTAATATTTTAGCTTTTCATTCGATTAATCTATAACTCATCGGTTATTTTCCAACAATCATGAAAATAAAAACCAAATCTAATTAAACAAATACAGACAAAACCAGTATTTTCCTTTGACTAAATCATAGAAATCTAAACATATTTAAACTTCAATTGATTTAAATGTTTTCTGTTTAGTCTCAATCACAATATACATACAATACAAACAAATTGAATTGGAATATAAGCACATTAAGCCAAACAATAATAATAAATCATTATTGAAAGATATAACTTTTCGTAACAAACTGTGCCATTATTTTGGACATTTATCTTCGATTGGATGCTTAATTAGCGCTAACTATAGAATGACGGAATATCTCTATATTCACTGTATATCCAGTTTACATCTTTATTCATATACCAAATAATAATGGTAATCAAAAATGTTTAATTTTAATTCATTTAAAAATTATATTTTCAATTTAATATCATGAATGTTAGACAAACATAACAATAAGTTTAGCGAAGAATAAGAATGAAGAATTGTTGGCAAAACTATTAGATTATCTTATTAAAATTAAAGCTGTTCACGGGTCGGTTAAACCGTCGGTTAATCGGGTCGGTTTCCTTATCGGGTCGGTTCGGTTTGATTTTTTGGGTATTCGTTTCGGTTCGGTTAAACCGAAATAATTTTACACGAACCCGACAATTAACCGATAACCCGACAAACAAGT
>JAQGAW010004550.1:0-10749 GCA_034698025.1 Phthiracarus crinitus | reverse complement strand
AAACTGCTAAAAACGGGAAAAACCGGGAAAATAAAACTACTTTTAATTGATTAGTTATAATTAGTATAAGTTAATATATTAATCTCCCGGTAATGTAATTGTGGAATAAATGCGGGATTTTCCTGGAAATCCCTATCCCTAGTAATTATATATTATCGAAAATTTGATGATTATATTTAATTATTAACAAATTTATTTAAAAACAAGATCGAAACGATCAAAATCGTAATATCTAACTTTGCAATTAAATTTTATTAAGATTTTAAAGCTAACTTAAAAACATTAAAATTAATAAATATTAAATTCCAATCTTTAATTTGTGGAATATGCCACTCCGAATAACGGAATATGAATCTAAGAAATAACAGAATATACAAATCCGAAATAACGGAATTTGTTGATAAAGAAAAACAAGATCGTATCGATCTTAATACGGTCATAATATGTGACTTCAGTTTTATTTTTAGTTAATTTTTTATCGCTTTTTCCACATTCCTATTATTAGATATTATGATTTATACCGCAGATGATACTATATTTCGTTTTTTAAATATGTTTAGACATAAACAGCAGATGCCATTAATCAAATACGGTTAACGAGTGGCAGATACCATAAAATCACTATAAGGTTATTCATTATAAGGTTATCGAGTGGTAAATGCCACAAAATATGGGAAATATACAACATTTTAATTTTAAATTAATATTTTCTATTGAAAAATAGAGATTTTTTATGTAAAAACCTATGGAACAGACATTCACTAACTACTTTCATACATGTCATAGAATTTGAATGTTTTTAAGTTAGCCTAAACAAAAGAGCTTTATGATATGAGAAATAGGATTCATATTAAAATAAATTTGCGTCAATATTACGAACAAATACGAAATCGATATAAGTATTTACATTTGTTGTTGTCTTTAGTTTTAAGATCGAAACCATATGATCTTAAATTAGATAATAATAGTTGACCAGAATTCTTACTAATATCAAAATTGAAATCTCCAATCAATAAAACTTTATGGTTATTAGTTTTATCAAAGAATATTAAAATGTAAGAGAAGAGACTATTTAATTTACAGTGATGTGATGAATATACTGTTATGTAGTTAAATAGCGACTTGTTTTATTTCGATTCCAATGCAATCAAAATATCCTGAATTGTTTGTTACTAAAAAATCAAATAAATAATTTCTATTAGATTTTGAAAAAGCGACCATTAGAGTAGATTTATTGTTTTATAAGGAATTTATACTATTTAACACGTTAAAGTTTGAAAATTCAAAACGATCAAGAATCTTTGTCCAATATTAAACAAATAATATTATGTCTGCACAAATATAGTTTGGATTAGAGATGAACATCGGTTGAAGGTTAAATATTTTTTTAACCTGTAACCTTAACTCGGAGAACAATATTAGCTTTTATTTTTAACCGGTTAATAACTTTCTTAACTTTAACTGTAATTATTCAACCATATCGTTAACCGTTTAACCTATTTATAGCTTTTAAACATAAATTATTAAGTAAATAAGTTTTAAATCAGTAAAATATTTATTTATAATAGCAATAATTATCATTTAAACTGGTTATTCATCGTTTTAAATGTCATTCAAAAAGATATATTTGCAAAAAATATAAAATAATTATAAAGTAAAAGAATATGAAATTGGATCTTAATAAGAATTTGGAAAATATAGTATTTTTTACAAGTCAAAACGTTAACGGTTAACATTTGTAATATTTTTAACTCTACAGGGTTAAAAACGAATTAACTTTTAACATTAACTTTAATCGGTTAAATGCTAAAGATAAAAGTTAAGGGTAAAAATGTTCATCTCTAATTTGGATCAATAGCAATGTCTTCATAGTGTTTTACTATTGATTGAACTTTATAATAAATAACTTTAATACCAGAGCATTCATATGTTGAAAGAAATAGGTAATTATACAATAGTGGAGCAGTTGTCCTTAATCGTATTATTTCATTTTCGACTACGTGTACAGTGGGTGTTAGTAACATCGTCAGTACAACCAACAAATAAACAGACATTTGCAAATTCAAACTTTAGTGTGAGACAACAAACAAATCAAACAAAAAATTATGTGATAGCTGACGCAATACGAAATATGTCAACGATTTTCACACCAACCTTAACACAGGCTTCAGGTCAGAAACTTTATGAATTTTTACGGGAAATACCAGAGTTTAACATTAATACTCGTGCAAGTATTTATATAACAAGAACGACACGTTATCATTAAACTCACTTTCTTGGAGCTTTCTTATCTAAGACACAAAGACAGACAGACAGACGGACGGATATTGTCAAAAACATATGCTCGCCTTCTCACAGAGAATGAGCTAAAAAATTTGAAACTAAAGCCAAACTGATTGGTTGTAACGTGAATAAGTTAAAAGATCTTTGGGAACTAAAATAAGTATAAATCTTATAAATTAAATTAATGAATAATATGAGAAAAATAGATTCAATAATTGAAAATAGTCTAGTCGAAACATTATCGAAAATAGTAAAAGCAGTAAAATAGCTGAGTATTCTCGTATAAAAAATCTCAATCGCAACGATTATAAAAGTACCGCAGATTTCTAAGATGAATATAAAAACATTATGTCAGCTCATAGTGAAAGCAATGACTTGATGTTTAGAACAGCTTTTTTTGAAAAGCTTTATCCGCAGACAGAATGTATAGATGCAGCGAATTTGATTACAGATAGTAATATTAGTTCAGCAGAGTTTTTGGAAAAAATTATGCATTTGGATAACTGGATTTTCGAAATGGCAAAACGCAACATAGACGCGAAATTATTGGCAAAGGTTAAGAAAAATTATAAGCCAAGTATTACCAACAATAAGCCATTTACACTATTCAATCGATTTAAACAAAACAATCATAGAAAAAATAATAATCGTCGGCAAATGATTGTAATTATTGTAATGGTAGAGAACACACCGAATAATATTGTTTTTTAATAAATACTGAAAGACAAGGCTCCAGCGGAAAGTCTGAAACGTATTGAACTCAAAAGGCAAAGAAAGAACGAAAACAAACCTTCAAGAGTGACAACAACTAAAACAACGATAGCAGAGTAATCTCAAGAAAATTTAACTAAAGATTTAAACAACTAACCTCATCCAATGAGGGTAGAGATGAGGTACTATTCGTATTAATCCCTCAAATAATTTTCTAGACTTTAACTACAAGCCATTAGTGAAAATTAAAATCAATAATTTTGCACTGGATTGTCCAGTTTTGTGATACCTGTCTAGTGCTAAGCATGTGCTAATAATGAACAATTAAATGTCTTATATATGTGTCCAGTTTAACATCCAGCTAATTTTTTTGCAATTCTTAGAAAATCCAGTTTATACTCAAAAAAGTCTGCTCAGTCAATCAATAACAAATTAACAATAAATGCCTTATTAAATACAGACGCTACTCATGCTGTGATTAAGCATGACATTGTTAAAGGATTAAACATAAAATATTCAAATATGAATTATTCACTTCCTAGTGTCAATAGTGAAGCGCCAGCAGTAGGTTCAACGTTTGCATTCGCATCACACAACAACTTAAGCAACAAAATATTATTTAATATTAGCGATCGAAAGACTAATTAGCTAATACTTGGCATGCATTTCTTAAAGCATTCAACATTTTATTGAATTTATCAGACAACACATTAAGCTTTGAAAATGGAAACGATATTAAACGCATTGATAAAAGACAATTTCAATATAACATTTGATATTACTATTAAGCCAACAATAAAGCCAATAACCGCACAGAACCGAAGTTATCAAATTGAAAGCACGAAACAAACAATGATTAATAGATTCGAAAGTTTTATTTCTATTGACATTAAGTAAACCAATATATATTAGTTAAGATTGGATGGCAAAATTTCTTATAAAACCTGAATAATGTTTTACAGATTAATTCAAACTTAATGTATTGTAATCATAGAAAATAGTTTTATTTTGCTTTATTAGTCTTAAAAAAGCATTAAGCTATTATTTTACAAAAAAGCTACCGTTTTCTAAATCTTATCTTTAACCTATAGTTACACAAAGGTTCAGATTCTATACGAGATCAAATTCAGGAAATATCGATTTATACAGGGGTGTTTAAAAACTCGTCAGATATGAAAGACAATTTTATTGGAATTCGGACCAAAATTATTTTTTAAAAAAATTTTCAATTTATTTTCTTTACAAAAGACCAATAAGGGTCGTAGAGTAATAAGAAAACGAAGAAGAAATAATCATGGCAGAAAAGATCATATGATATGAATAAAATAAATAGATAATTGTAAATTTACTGTCAATATCGTTATGCGTCGTAATTAATCATTTTTAATGCGTACCATGACATCACTTTTATTTCATATGAGTGATGTATATGTACTGTTTATCAATCCTGCCTAAATAAATATTAACTGGTCTATATGACACAAACCATCTCTTATCAATAAATATAAGTAAGCAAATAATTTAGTCAGAGCCCTGTTAATGGAACCTCCCTCCTGTCAACTGATCATCCCCCTGACAAAGGTTAGGCTCCTTGTCAAAGACGTCATAGGTAAGAAATAATATTTTTTAATGTATACCATTACATCTCTTTTATTTCACATAAGTGATATACTATATTTCAATTAAGTATGTAATGACGTCATGCCATACGTATATACTTATACACGTACTTCACTGCTATACACGGGTACTTATAAGATAATAAGTTATAATTGGTGCGATTATAACGTCACATACTACGCTATAATTGTCATCAGTTGTTACATCACTTAAAACTCGATAAGATTACATCACCATTAAATTTTATTTTTTCAGTGGGGTCAGAGGTTACCACGGGTTTATCAAAATATGTATGATAGTCATACCATCGCATATACCACATTATTACATCAATTTAAAATTTTTAAATTTTCGAGGGTCAAAGGTCACTTAGGGTTGTCCAACATATACACTATTGTCAACTTAAACATCATTTTTACATCATCACAAAATTTTCGAATTTCGGGGGTCAAAGGTCAACATTAATGGTCCATCAACATCAACACCACTAACACCATCAACTTTTACCATCATTTCATGAGAAAATAAAATTTTGGGGGGCGTTGCCCTGTCTACATATATACACAGACAGTATAATACTATAGCATTAATACATACATACTGTAACTTATACAAAGGTCATGAACTTACAGACATGGTAACCAAGTCTATGTATACATAGGCTTTAGATCTTATTGATAATAATGTAACGTTCTGGTAAGAATCTACATAGCGTTAAGAAAACTTCAAACGTATAAAAAAGTATCATAAAGAGTGTGGATTAAAAATATTTCGACACGATTCACAAATATATTTAATAAATAAACGATAATAAATAAGTAATACAGCATAGTTACACAAGTAGGAGGTCTTTTTGCCCAGGTCTGAACCTCCTCTAAAAATCTGTAAAAGTTTACCACACACTACCCAAAAATTTGAAAATTTCAAGACAAAAAAAATTTGAAATTATTTGAAATTTTGTCAAAAATAAAACCATTCTTCATAAATCTTTTTGTATACCCCTATAATTTTGTCCATAATTACAAAAAATTATTTATTAAATTCGTTTAGTTTTTTATGGGACATGATTAAGGTTTTAGGAGGAGAAAAAAAATCGGAAAAACATATTTCTTAAAACTTTTTTTGACCAAAGGCTTCTAAAACTTTAGGTTAAATCCGATTAGTTTTTGGCCTCTCCTCTAAAAATCAAGAATTTCTATATCTGAAACCCCTGGAGGTTCAAACCTTGGGTAACTTTGTTAATACAGTTAATTATGTATTATATCCAGGAATAAGATAATTCGGGTAAACCCGAATTTGCCCTAATTTACTCGTATAAGACGACAATACCCGAAATTACCCGAATTTTACTTTAAGACCCGAATAAGCAGGTTTTCGTTAAATTTCGTTACATTTTTTTCATATAACCATGTTTATAAAAACATATATTTTGAAATAAATAGTAAAAAGCAGGAATATGACTATTAAAGTTTGCCCGATATTTCCCAATTTAACCGATTTTGAGTTCATTGCCCGAAATTACACGAATATAAGTAAATATATCATCTTAGAAAAAGAAGATTCATAAAACAATTATAAATATTACTGAAAGAAAAGCAGGCAAACAATTTATTCGAATTATGGAACCCGAATTCATACTAGAATTTTAAACTTAAAGCACCCGATTAACCAACCCGATTTTTAGCTTTTTTTACCCGAAATATCCCAATCCTGATTATAACTTTATAAATTCATTTATAGACGAGTAATGCAGAGAAGTATCATTTAAGTGTTATATAATAAAATGTTTACACATTTTCAACATAGACATGCATTTCGCTAACAATTTTATAGTGGCATTACATTTATATTCAAAAAGCTATCCAAACTTTTTATAGTCCATTAATATCTATCTATTAAACCGAAATAAAGCAAAAAATATATTGGGTTTATACGAGAAAACCTATATTTATTTCAATTTATTTTTTATTAATATGGTTATAATTAGACCCCGGATTTTTTGTTAAAATAAATTTGTTTTTTTTGTTGTTATTTTGTTATTTAAAATTATATTTTTTGTTGAAACCGAAAATTAATTTTTTCATCACTTACCATTATAAAAAGTTATGAATATCACAATAATCACATTTAGACTTTTTTAAAAATTCAATGGGAGCAGTTAACTCATAGTATTTAGAACAATTTTTTGTACAACGAACCAAAATTTTAAAAATCTATTTATTTTCTTTACACAAATAACACCCCCTCTAAGAACTATCGATTTTAAATTATAATTTTTTTAGAATTTGACCAAATTTAATAAATTTCTTGCTTATTAATTACTTTTATTTTATTCTTACATAAATTTTGTCAGTAAAATGCATTTTATGAAATTTTTGTTGTTAAAACAATTTTTGGTAAAATTTTGTTGTTACAAGAAGAATTTGGATTTAACAAAAAATCCGGGGTCAAGTTATAATTGAATTAAGATTAATGTAATCGTTTATAATTTATAAATGATTGCATATAAAATGAATTATAAATGTTCTTTTATTGTGAAGCTTTACAAAACTATTCGCGATGAATTGGATAATATATTATTAAACAGAGCGTTTCGAAGTGATATCTTGTTGATAAAGTGTATGAATATATGAAATAGAAATGTATTTATTTGCTTAGGATTTCATAAACAAATAAAAGAGAAAGTATCGTCAATACACTAATAACTGTATAGTAAATGAACAATTCTATTAATTCTTACATAAATAATCAAAAACCAAATAAGATAGACATCTAATTTCGAGTTAATAATTGCTAAACATGTTTACTAAGCGATGATAAATTATATTCCTATTAATGGATTATTATTGTTAAAGAATAAAAATCGGCATTATTTGATGGATTGCAACGATTTAATGCATTGCGTTACTACAGTATTGTACACGATGTCTATGTAAGAATTGTTATTACAGTCATTATTTATATTACATGTTAATTTATCTTGAATTTAATCAGTTGAGAGTAACAATAAATTATGTTTACTTTATTTCTCAAGTTGGATATCGATCACTTTATATGACAGTAATATATAAAGTTTATCTTACTATTGAACATGTATTAATATTTTTGTAACCATAAGCATCTTTAAGGGAATGAGATTTAATAAAATTTAATTATGAGAAAAAACTATTTATTTTTCTGCATTTCTATTTGTATTTCTACGAAGATTTTTCTTTTCAGTCAAAAATATAAATATATTTATTTTCAACTTTGTTTGCGAAAAGTTTTAAGCTTACAGATAACAAAAAATAAAATATAACAATAGCTTTCTCATGGTTTACATTCGCGTATTATAAATAATGCATAAACGCCTTAAAAACTGAAGCAAATATATCATTCCTTAAACATAGTTTCGTCTACTTTTTTTATACTTCAAAAGCCACTTAAAATTATTTATTGTTCAGATGATAATAAATGGAGATTTTGCCAAAAGTTATCGTTTAAAAGCAAATACTTTTTTTAGTTTAAAATATATGTAAAAATTATTTCCCAAGGAATTGATTAAAAAGCAATGTTGTTTAGTTTTTGTTTGAAAACTGTTTTAGAATTCTTATGATATAAATTATGATCATCTGTTACTGTCAAGAAAAATGTACCATTTAGCTCATATTTAAAATTAAAACAAATTAAGATATAAACCTATTTAATGTATTAATACATCTTATATTTTAAAGAACATTAATACCCATTTCTTAATTATTAAAGATTAATAAAGATTTAAGAAAATTTTCTAAAGAGTCAAACTCATTTCGGAAAATCTCTTTGAGTTACATTTCGACGAATTAGAGTTTAGTGAATATGTGTGAAAATAAATGAAATGAAAATATATTGACTTTCTTAGGTATTTCTAAATAAATAAGTGAGAAAGCTTTTTCAAATTCCTATTTTAGCTATGCTTGCGGTTATACCTGAATTAACCATAAACAAGTTAGAGAATGAACATCTATTTTTATCCTATTTTTTACCATTTTTATAATCCTTTAATAAATATAAAGATACAAGAGAAACCCACGGTAACCCGCGGTGATTTCTGCCCAGATCTTATACACGAAATAAAGTTAAACATATGCCAAACTTTTGTGTTATAAACAACAGTTAGTTGTAATTATTAACATTTAGCGACATCAAGTCATTATCAAGTCTAAAAAATTGATATAAAATGTACGACTTAGTGATGCTTAATGTTTTCGATACTTTATGACACGTGTTTTTTTAAAGCGTAACGTAAGCGTTACGGAGAAATTCGTTAGTAACATATAATATAGTTATGAGCTCACTTTGAATTATAATCTGAGTTAATTTAATAAAATAATCCAAATTTTTATGCATAAAAATATTTTGGCATTTAAATTATAGTTTACTGTATATTATTAGTCAAAAATTTTTTAAGAAATTAGTACTTCTACTGTGTATTGTTTAGTTGAAAAAAATTTATAGCTTATTAATGCATTGTTGTAAATAGTAGTTTAGTGAGTGTTTTGAGAATTTTTAGTCAGTTGTGTTTTAGAGCTTCGGTGGAGTCAACATCAAAGTTTTTTGTTAGCTGATAATCACTGAAGCAAATATTATGTTACATATATGTAATTATTCTATCCTTAGTCTTAGACATACATTTTAATACTTTAAACATTGATTAATTGATCAATATTTGTGAAAATTGTTAAAAAAATTGAAGAATGCCTCTTGAAATTTAGTTCCTATTTTTCTTTAATTGTTTTTGCATATCAAGATTTATTTAATTTACATTTTAGAATAATATTTTAAAAAAACTTTAAGCTTAAAATGAATAAAAACATTAATAATTTTTTGTTGTAAAAGCTTTTAGCATTGTATATTAAAATAGGTTTAAGTTTTTTCCTTCAACACATAATAATATAGAGAAATGATTGTAAAAAATTTTACCTAGTTTTATCATTTACTATAAATACATAAAAAATAAATGGATAAAAAAATGATAATTCTTATTTATTATAAGTTATGTCAAAAAACTTTGAAATTAAACCAAATAAACATTCGATTTAAAAGTAAACCAAATTGTCTCAGATTTAATAGATAATTGACAAATTGAGAATTTGATTTTAGCTCAATTAAGGTTAGATTTGCAAAGAAATTCAAATATGTAATCATTAAAAATTTGGTTTATTATTTTAATAAACATATTTAAAAAATTATCAAACCTTAAAATTTAAGATAACAAAAAGCATAAAAAATATGAATTTTAGCCAATATCCAGCATAATGTTTAATTATTTTTAGCTTAATTTAAGGTCAAATATAATAGTTAAATCAATATTGCAAACAATCAAATCAACTCAAACAAACAAATAAAAAACCGAACAATAATATTATAATGAATATTTGTTGAATGACAATAAAATTAATGGCGTTATATATATTTATATACTCAGCCCAAAGCAAAACGATTTTGCGCAGCAAAAGACAAATAAGCCTAAAGTTAGATATAGTGGAAAATAGAGTGTATATATATTAGTGTTCTGTGCTTTTGTAAGCATTTTATTCTCAGAGCGAGACCGGTTTATCAAATTTAGTGCTCGTGCTATTGATTTGATTTCGTAATGCTTTGCTTAACACAAACTTTTGCGTTAAGTAAGACAAAGTATTTGTGAAAAGATATAGAGAAAATTTTCAATTGAAGTTCACTAAATATAGTATTGAATTCATTTAATTAAATGCAGAGATTAAATAAAATATTATTCTCTGTTTCTTATTTATGGTGAGGTTAACATCAAATATATTAATCTATAATGAAAAAAGAAAGTAAACTGAGAAACAGCTAAAAAAGTTTTGTTTTGTTAATTTAGTGAAACAAAATTCTTATTTGAAATTAATCCAACCATGAAATGTTTCTCCAGTGCTATTGAATATTAAATATTATTATATCAATTTTAATTATTTAATAATTAAAACAAGAAAGAGTATGAACATACATAATGAGCTCACTTTGTATTATATTATAAGTTATTTCATTAGGATATTACAAATTTTTGTGTATTAAATAGTTTTTGACATTTAATTATAGTTTCTATTGTTGGACAATTATATTTATTTTGTTTTTTAAGCATTATTCAAACTTTTA
>JAQGAW010004549.1:0-10752 GCA_034698025.1 Phthiracarus crinitus | reverse complement strand
TTTCTAAGAAGTTAACAAATGGAAAATTTTGTAAAATGGTTTAACTTTTCTTTTATTAAAAAATTTTTCTTTCAAAAAATGGTTAAAACGGGAAAAATATAGCCTATTTTCTTAAAACCGGGAGATTTAAAAAAAACCTCAAAAACGGGAAAATCGGGAAAATTAAAGTAATATAATTTTAATTAACGAAAGTTAATCTTTTAATTAATAGCATTTTCCCGAAGATCCCGAATCCTTTTTTTAAACGGGATTTACCCGCTAATTCACATCCTTACTTATAATAATTATATTATCTCATTGTTAAAGTAATTATAAATTTTAAATGCATATTTCTGAATTTTAAAATCAATTAAAAGTTATATTAAATGCGATAAAAATTACGCTATTTTATAATAAAACAAATGATGAAAGTTTTGTAGTTTTAGTGAATACGATTTCTTAACATACTATAAGTTTTTGGTTTTATGTATCGAAATGTCATTCTGTTTAGTCATTAGGAATGCTGGTAATCATACAACGGGACTGTGATATAGAATTAGAGGCGACACATATAAAAAAGTTGCGTAATGTAACAAACACAGTAAAAACAATACAGTGCCGCCACTTTTTTATATGTCTCGCCACTAAGTCTATATCACAGTCCCGATGTATGCTGGTAATGGAGTCGCGTGCAGTTCCCGAAACAACAGTATAGCAATCGTTTGCATATATCAATATATAGACTTACAATAATATCTGCCCATAGTGACGATAACAAATTAAATAAATATGAATATGTGCACAAACATACTTTAAGTAAAATACACGTTATATTTAACTATAATTTTACATAAAATAAATATGCTGTCTTAAAAATAACTTAAAAATATATTTTATACTTTTTAAACAGTATCACTACGTACAGTAACTATGGTCAGGCATTATTGCAAGTTTAAACTATTGCTATGCTGTCGTATCGGTAAATGCACACGACACCAGTACCGAAAAATTGTTTACGACAAAAAGTTTTCCAAATGTTTGTATTGATTAGAACTCGTCATTTAGTTATAACTTATAAGTTTTTTATTGATATGTAAAAAGATATGCTATTATCAAATTCAAATATTTGTATTTTCATGATTAAATCCATTTACTTAATCATCAAATACTGAACAGTATGTTAAGCTTTATGCATTTAATGCGATTCCGTTTGGGAACCGGTTTTAAATTAAACCGATTCAGTAGTCGTTTGTTCAGCGAATACTCGCGAAATACACTGATCGATGAGGCGATTGGTTTAACGGAATTGCAACGACAAATACAATCAGTTGCGTACGAGTTTGCTGCAAACGAATTTCGGCCAAATTTGCGAAAATTGGACGAAAACGAAATATTTCCCAGAGATTACTTGGCAAAGAGTGCGGTTTGGAGTTTGGTGATCTTTACACGCCATCAGAACACGGAGGATCTGGTCTCTCTCGACTCAACACTTACATTGTGATCGAAACGTTAGTGCAGGGATGTGTGTCCACAACTGCATTGTTGTCCATACATAACATGTGCTGTTGGATGATAAATGAATTTGGTTGCGAACAGCAAACAGTGAAGTATTTGCCGAAACTCGTACGCAAGCAATACATTGGCGCGTATTGTCTCACTGAACCGAATTCTGGTTCAGATGCAGCCAGTCTTCAAACGGTGGCAAAACGTGTAAATGATTATTATATCGGTAATAATGTTACGCATTACAGATCGTGTAATCAATATAATCATTTTTTATTTTACAGTTAATGGCAACAAAAGTTTAATTAGCGGTGGCGGCGAGAGTGACATCTTTCTAGTGATGTGTCGGACGAGTGGTTTGGGACCAAAAGGAATGTCTTGTATTATAGTGGAAAACAGAACTGAAGGACTAAGTTTCGGCGCAAAAGATAAAAAGTTAAGCTGGAATAGTCAACCAACAAGAATGGTTATACTAGAAGATTGTAAAGTTCCAGCAAATAATTTATTAGGTAACGAAGGTTACGGTTTAATATAGCGATGCAAGGCATTAACGGCGGACGGCTTAATATCGCGTCGTGTTCTTTGGAAGGCGTGCAGTGGGCTCTCGAGGAAACAATAGCTCACGTATGCTCACGCAAACATTTTGATAGACCGATCGCTCAGTTCCAAAACACCGAGTTCCAAATCTCAAACATGTCCAGTGAACTGTTATCGTGCAGATTCGCTGTGCTTAACGCCGCTAATGCTCTCGATTAGTCTAACAATCAATCGTACGAACATTCAGTGAATATACCGGCCTCTACTTTGTGCGCGATGTCCAAACTATAAGCCACAGAAAATGCTTCAATATAATAAACAACTGTTTACAACTTTTTGGTGGTTACGGATATTTGAGTGATTATCCCATACAACAACTTTTAAGGGATACTAGAGTTCATAGAATATTAGAATGAACTAATGAAATAATGAGATTTATTATTGCAAGGGATTTACTTGACAAGCATTTCAAAACTTAGTATAAAGTATTCTTTAATGATATAAATTATGTGATATTTTATATTTTTTGTTAAGTTTTTTCTAATTTATCGTACTTTATCTTTGATATTATTTTAAATAAGTTTGAAATTTATACACTAATATTTTCGGCTATTATGTGCCGCACTTGCTATCTCACTATTGCCGGAAATTCCGTTTACTATACTGTTTATCCTTTGTTACCCAAACTTAAAAGCTTTATGATACGTATAGCGTTGATATCGATTTCGGATTGACGTGCTTGTAGTAAGTCAATGTCTATAAGTAATGTTGTCGGGTAATGTGATAATGAATTTGCTGCTTGATTAGTAATTCCGGGTCTGTAGTGAACTGGGTAGTCATAAGGTGCCAGTCTGACCGCCCATCGAAACAATAGTGACTTTGGATTCTTGATATCGAATAGCCACTTGAGCGCAGCACAATCAGTGAATAAGTCAAAGAGCGATCCATCAAGATATACATGAAAATGTTCAATTGCGAGAACAACTGCATAGCATTCGATTTCATTTGCGGAATATCGAGATTCTGTTTCATTCATGCATTTAGACCAGTAAGCGATGGCACATTTTTTCAAATCGTAAGAGTGTTGCATGAGAAATGCCGATAAACCAGTACCAGAGGCGTCAGTGTACAGTAGTATCGGAAGACAAGAGTCTAATATGGTTATTACTGGTGCGCTGATCAAGTCCTTTCGAAGATTGTCAAATGCGTACTGATGCGCGTCGTTTCATTCGAAAGATGCATTCTTCTTCGTTAATGCGTACAATGGTTTAGCCTTTCGGCTGAAATCTTCGATGAACTCGCGATAGAAATTAGCAAAACCTACGAATTGCTGTACAGCTAAAGCACTTGTCTGCACAGCATAGTTCAATACAGCTTTGATTTCCTTAGGCAAAGGACTTACACTGACAGATGAGACAACATGTCCAAGAAATTCGACTTATGGTTTCATGAATTCGCATTTTATTTTACGAAGTCGAACGCCAGCGCGTAATAGTAAGTCAAAGACTTGCTGTAACAGTTTGAGATGATTCGCTTAGTAACTCTTCGAGCTCATGTTGAAACAAACGTTGAAACACAGATGTCGCATTAATTAAACCGAAAGGGATAATAAGAAATTCGAATTGTCCAAAGGGTGTGACAAATGCTGTAAGTTCGATAGTATTTGGGTGGATCTTCAACAGGCAGTAGCCCCACGTAACGTATAAATTTGAGAATACTCTAGACCCGCTATGCTGATCGATAAGATCTCGAACTATTGTTAACGGTTGACGTTCACTAATAGTTTGTTTGTTCAGCCAGCGAAAGCTTGTCGCTTAAGTTCAATAGTTCGTTGTGGTGATAGACGGTAAGGACGTTTAGAGAAAGTAGTCGCATCAGGTTTCAGTGGAATGATGCGTTTAAAGTTTTTGATACATTCGACATCTTTGTTATCCCTTGAAAACAACGGTTCGTATTCGGCGATCAGTCCCTCAAGACTGGATTCCTTAGTTTGGGTCGTTATGTGTATCGATATTGTGTTCATTTGCGTTTGATCAGTATCGCAAGTCAAAGCTTAAACCGAAAGCAAGAGCAGCATCGATGCCTAATAGACCATAGTGTGCGAGGTTTGGCAATACATGAATCAATATGTTCTTATTTTCTGACCAATTGTCAGTCGTGCGAGTGTGCTTCCATTTGTATGACTAGATCCGTGAGCCACGTTAATCGGAATTGCTGTTCCATTTTCAGGTTTGATGCGCAAACGTTTAGCTGTGTTAACCGAGACTGCAGTGATTGTTGAACCAGTGTCGAGTAACAGACGAATCGATTTTCCATTTATCTTGACATCGAACGAAACAAATATCAGAAATAGCGTTTAGTGTTGCATTGCTTGATGTATGGTTCGATGCATCATTGGAGCTGCTTTGACGTGGACACTGTCGATGCCAATGGTATTCAGTTTTCCCTATTGCCTTACAGTAACGGCTTTAATCTCTAGGCTGAACATGAATGTTGACTTGTTTTCGGTTATGGTGCACAGGCCTCGCCATCATGTACAGTAAGTGTGTGTTTCTTCCTGTCTGAGTCAGTTCTCAGCGTGTACTTAAATTATTATTTATGTTTGCTGTCTTCGATAGCAAAAGCTATTTCCAACCACTCGCTTTAGTTTAGTTTCTGGGGCGAGCAGCTGCGATATGAAATCTGTAAAGTTCGGGCATGCCTTCCGTTAGCATCGCCACTTGATTCGCTTCGTTGTCTCTCGAAAGGTTTAGAAGTCTGCGTTTATCGTTATTGTAGTTGAGGACTGTCTCTTTAGATGATAACACGCGCTGAATCATTAACTGACGACATGCTGCCCAAGTTTGGTTTCATGTTGTGGGAGTATGTCCGATGCCAACCAATCTATAACATCGCCAGAGACATGAAGACCCAATGCTGACGATCTGTATAACCGATGGTAACCGATTCGAAAGCATTGATCCAAGAGTCGACCTTCGATTTGTAGTCACTTCCGGTAATTTTTTCGCTCAAGAGACATAAAAATGTTCTAAAAATAAATAATCAATAAAATAATTAATTAAAGTGTACATTAGTATGTGCAAAAAATTCAAATTTTCTCTTGCGGAATGTATGACAAATTGTCTAATACTCTTCTACTTAATTGTCTTTTCGCTTTTCTATCTTCAGAATATAAGTTTGCTTACAATTTATGAATAACTTTTTATAAAATATGCTAAAATTGATCATAATAATAAATAATTGATTATCGATACAAGATTATGTTTATTTTAAATTATAATTAGCGATAAAAGATTGGTTATAATTCTAATCGATTGCTAAGATAAAACTAGCGAATTTATTAAACATTTGAGTGAAAGTAAATCGAGCATTGTCTGCATTTTAGCACTTCGTTCGATCACTGGATCGACGGTAGCGAACATATCTGTGTGTATCACATCCCTTGTCTGGCAATCCCCGCGTGACTGAAGGACAGCACACAACATATATATATACATTTAACTTGAAAGTAACTATTTTACATTATTAATGTAATTATTTTAGTCAAATATTGAATTAATGTTACAATTATTGAATTTCATATCATTATAACGAAATTTTGTTTTTATGACGGTATTGTTTATTAAAAATAAGTTTTGTAGACCAAAATTAATGTGAATTATTTTGTGTTGTTATATAAATTGATTTAAACATATTCTAATTAATTCTATAGGGGTTTCGTTGTTTTTATTTTCTAAGCTTATATTATTATAAATTTATAAACCAAAAACGGTTACTTTTTCTAAAACTCAAACCGTTCGCAATTTTACAGAAAACCTTCGATTACTTTTAAGTGCCACTAATATAATATGCGATATAATAGTTTTGCAATACATAATACTGTCGACAATAAATTTGGATATATAACCAAATCACTGATTTGTTACATTATGTAACAAACGCTTTTTTTGTTTTTAATTGATTTGCACTGTTAAGGCTGGCGCAGTTTCACGTCTCCCTAATATTAGATTTACGTTACTTAACGCTTTACTATGCATCATAGTTACACAGAGGGGGTGCTTGTCCAGGGTTGACCATCCTTAGAATTTTTGAAAAGTTGACCCCACACCCAATATTTGGAAAATTCAGTGAGGATAAAAAATTAAAAATTTTCAAAAAATTTAGGTCAAATGTAAAAACTTGTGAATCAAAACCGATAAGTTTTTGTTACCCCCTTATATTTTGACAAAAATTTCAAAAAATTATCGTTTAAATTCATCAAAGTTTTTCGATGGAGTGTGGTTTAGGTTTTAGTCGATAATAAAAAATTGCAAAAAAAATTTGAAAATTGTCGAATTCTGGGGAAGCCAAAAATTTTGTCGTTCAAATCCAATGTTTTTATCCCCTAAAAAATGAGATTTTATGAATCCGACCCCAAGAGGTATTCCGTCTGGGTAACTATGCTATGCATACAACACATTAGGGAATATGCGATGGGTTTTGTCTCACTCATAGGGATCTCCTACTCATATAAATTTTTTACTTAACTTTGCAAAACAACATTATATTTATTAATAATTTATCGTAACGTCGCTCAAAGCTAAGTATAGAGTTTAAGATTCGAAAGTATAATATGAATCTAAAGTATAGTATAATATTTAAAATAATCACATTAATATATTTATTATTAATATTTTTAAAAAATTACAAAATAAACTTTTAAATTATAGCAAAAAACTATTTATGTAATTCTTGCAAAATGCTAAAAATTAATCAAATGACAGTTTGAAAATCTCATAATAAACTCTAAAGTAAAAAATAAATTTTTTATTTAATTTATATGAATTTCATATTAATCGATGAAATTCGTTTTAACATATATGTATATGTATTATGCATTAACCGAATACATATATTCAGTCTCGAAATTGTTCGGCAATAAGTTTGGCAATAGTATTGAGTTGAATATTAGACGTTCCCTCATATATAGCACCGATTTTGCAGTCACGATAATATTTCTCAACCGGAAAATCTTTGGTAAATCCAATACCACCGCACCATTCAACTGATTTGGTTGTGGTTCGAGCCGCTACTTCTGACGCGTAATACCTGTTATAAAACATTTCAACAAATTTAAATAACACTTATTTTCATAATTTTACGATTAAATTTAATGTTACTATACTTAGCCATTGCAGCCTCTTTTATAAATGGTTTGTTTGCTTCTCTAAGTCGCGCCGCATTGTAAACGAGAAGACGTGCGGCTTCTATTTCCGTTGCGATGTTAGATATTTGGTGTTGCATTCCCTAATTATATGCAAGAAATAATTTAAATATTATGTACAATATATATTGTTTTAAAAATTGAACAAATCATACTTGAAAATCAAAAACTTTTTGACCGAATTGTGGTCTTTGAAGAGTATATTTGACAGCGTGTTGAAAGCAACCGTCGGCTAAACCTAACATTTGAGCTGCGATACCGATTCTTCCCTCATTGAGTACTCCGATCGCGTATTTGTATCCGTGTCCCACTTCACCGATTATATTCGATTTTGGTAGCTATCATTGAATTTCGGAAATATTTGAAAATGTTTAGATCATAATAGTTTATTTAAAATTTAATTTTAGTTGTTTAATTCAAATGATAATAATGAACAAATGAAAAACAAAAACAGTCTTACTCTAACGTCATCAAAAGTGACGGGACATGTACTCGAGGCACGGATACCGAGCTTATCCTCGCGTTTGCCAACACTTAAACCAGGAGTATCGCGATCGGCAACGAAACAAGTAATACCTTTATAACCGACAGCAGGATTAACGTTAGCGAATATGAGAAAAAATCCTGCGTGTTCTGCATTGGTTATCCAACTTTTCGAACCATTTATCACGTAATCATTTCCATCTTCAATGGCACGTGTTTTTAATGCGAACGCATCTGAACCAGAGCTCGGCTCTGATAAACAAAACGATCCAACCTTTTTTAAATTACATTCGAAAGTTTAATTATTAGAAACACTAATCAAATTGAAAATCATTGAATTATTAAAATTTAATTAAATCGTATCTGCACTGCTGTTAATTAAATTTTAAAATCGCATCTTATTTCCAGACAAATTCTTATCTTAAATTTATTGACATCAAGTCTTAAAGCATTATATGAGTATAAAGAGTAATGAAAATCAAATCAAATATAATTTTCTAATGAATAAAAAAATTATTAAATTATAAACATATCTTTTAATAACTCGCGACTCATTAACAAAACAGTTCTAAACATTGGAACAAACCGTGTCTTTAGAAATTCGAGGAAAATACCGTGTTTTCAGATCTTGATTGGCGTAGCGATGAAATACTTGCGAAATTAATGTATTTTGAATGTCACATAACACACTGACAGAAGCGTCCACTTTAGCTAATTCTTCGATTACTAACAATGCGGTGAAAAACGAAGAACCAGTTCCACCGTATTTCGGGTCGATATCGACACCCATTAACTGATTAATCAAACTATAAAATGAAATACAATTATAATTAATTTGAACAATGATTTACCCCATTATCGAATAGAGCTTTTATAACAGTTTTATCCATCGTTGAGTTGTCGTCCATTTGCTTCACTAATGGTTCAATTTTCTCTAAACTAAGTTTCCTAACGATATCTTTCATCGCTTGCTCTTCTTCTGACAATACAGTCAATGGCAATGAACTGGTGCTAAACCGCGATACATGTCTATCACGCAAACTAATACTAACTGATCGCAAACATAAATCATATTTAAATGATTTAATCGCTATTTTCTAATTTTTCAGACAAAAAACAAACCAAAAACTATTCAATAACTTGTGTTTAGAAATTTAATTGAATAAAACTTACTCTTAAAAAGTTATGCATTTCAACAATAATTGTTTAATAAAAATGATTAAAATTAAAACTTGAGCACAATTTTTACGAAAAATGTTCGGTTCTTGATATGAATTGAATTATAAAAATATCGTTTTAAGAAGTTATAAAATTGGTTATAAAAATGCGACACAAAATAATGTACAGTATTATTATAAATATAAAATATTTAACTATTTTTGAATAAAGTCTAATATAGGAACTATAGATGAACTTATTATGATACGATAAATGTGAAACACAACAGCAGGTTAACCCAAACTTTAAACTCTTGTCTGCAAATTACTGGTCAGTTTAAGACCAGAACATACAATCTTATAGTTTCTATATTTATGCTGAAATTCGATGGAATTATGAGCAATGCTGTGGATTCCTAGAGATGTTCAAAACAGGTTAACGACGATTTCGATGAGGAATAGGATTATCCATTCTTATCTAAAATTTGTTTATTAAACTTTAAACCCAAACATATAATCTGTTTATAGTCTAGAACTTGTTATTGTAATAATTGTAGCGCTCATAGCGAACTCTATTGAATATTTAATAAATTATAAGTGAGACTTAGTCTTAACTCTACATTTTATATTTATAAAGTTTTAGTGTTTATTATAATTAG
Source organism: Phthiracarus crinitus (assembly GCA_034698025.1). Taxonomy (NCBI): domain Eukaryota; kingdom Metazoa; phylum Arthropoda; class Arachnida; order Sarcoptiformes; family Phthiracaridae; genus Phthiracarus; species Phthiracarus crinitus. The sequence goes on along the minus strand of JAQGAW010004549.1, from coordinate 1,231 downwards.
CAACGAAATTAGAACAGAACTGTAATTATTTTTCAATTAATGCATTCGACATTTTTCTATTATTATGTATGCATTAAAGATAAATATAACATTTTAATAAAAACTTCTAAATAATTAAAAAACTTAAATCAAACTTTACAATAAAACATGAAAATACATACTGTAGATAATTATTAGATGTGTGATTTTTGGGAAAATCCAAAATTTCACGATAACCATAAAAAATCTCTAAAATTCGATATAACCACCAAAAGTTCTTATAACTACCAAATATTGAAAATTATCTTTTATGACCAAAAAAGTGTTAATTTTAATCAAAAACGTTAAAATTTAATTAAATTTTTTAAAAATATTTTTATTTATCATCCTAACTAAAAATAGAATAAGAAAATTTATAAATATTATATTAAATTATTTACAAAATCTTTTTAATACTAATGTCTACTTTTTAAAGAATAAAAAAATTTTCTATAAAAATGCTAATAACAGTATCAATTTTAAATATACTTAAAAATTAAACTTTCAAATTATTCCTTATTAAGAATTTGTAAATTTAATGATACAATTAATTTAAAATTAAAGTAAACTAGTTTTAATAAAATTAACATAGAGTTTCGCCAAGTTTTTATAACTACCAAAAAATTTTAATTTTTATAACGAAATAACCACCAAATTTGATCATTCGTTATTCCAAAAAATCAAACCTCTGATAATTATAAATTATTTTAGACATTTTTATAATTAAAATTTATTGTACTTTTACTCGTGAAGTATCTCATCATTTTGAATAAAAGAATTACTATTCGTAAAATGTGTGTTATAAACAGAAAAATGAAAAGCAATAACGAAACCGAAAAATTAACGAATTTTAAAACCGATCGAATTTAGTTTTTAACTCGTAGTTTTGACATTCGATTATTCGACATACTTTAACATTTGGTTTCAAGATTGCAGTTTAAGATTCAAATTAAAAAAGTCTTACTAAAATTGATTGTAATAAATATTTTGATTTTATAAACTGAATCCATAATTAATTATAATTATTTAAACTCAATTTTATAAATATTTATTCAGATATTTTATACATTTTTAATAAAAAATTCAAATTAAAAATCACAGCAAATATAATCATCAAAGGTAATGTCCTATTTAGCGCTCCCATCGAACATTACAACTATCGATTATACTGATGCATGTATTACTATGACAGCTAATTAACATATACCAAAAT
>JAQGAW010004548.1:0-10753 GCA_034698025.1 Phthiracarus crinitus | reverse complement strand
GACAAAAATATTTCTTTAAGTTACTATAGCAAAGAGTATTAACACGCCTTTTTGATAGTTAATGATGTGATAGAAAATGATGTGAGAAATAATAAACAAACATTGTATTGTTGTAATTCAAGAAAAATATAAAAGTTAAAGTAGTATATTTGTCTATAGTTGTCTCGTTTAAGTTATTTTTTGTATGGTTTCTTCGGTTTAGTAGGTTAGGATCGGTTTTGTTAGGTTAGTATCGGTTATGTTAGGTTTCGTTAGGTTATGTTAGTTTTGGTTTTGTTTCTTTTGGTTTGGTTCGGTTATTTTAGGTTAGGTTAGGTTTGGTTTGATTTTGTGCGCTTTATTTTTATATGTTTAAAATTGGTTATAATTTCATTAATTATAATTTATCCTAACTTTAATTAAATCAACCGATAATTTATTATTTACGCTATAAAATGAATATATTATACCGTTCGGATCAAAAGCTTCAAATAAGGCAAATAACATACATCAATTATTGGATAAACATTACTTTACTGCATAGTATTTTAATTACTAAATTTTTAAAATGAATTGAGAATAGGGTTAGAATAAAATGACTAACTTAATGTTAATATCACTTATTAAACTTTAAAACTGAACTAAAACTTGAATGGAGAAACAGGTGTTGGCGATTAAAATACTATGCAGTAAAGCATTATTTATCCAATATTTGGTGTATGTTATTTGCCTTATTTGAAGCTTTTTATCCGAAAGGATTTTTGTGCAAACTTTTTTTCTTATTTTAGTTAAAATCTATTTTTTAAAAGTTTTTATTCTCTTTTAAACTTTTAATTTCTTTGACGACCTTAGTCTGCACTAACGCTGAATACCGTTGCTGCAGGGGTTGTTTTACCGTATCAAATGTAGTTAACAGTCTAACGCTTTAACCGTATATCAGATGAGAACCGTTCACTTATGAGTTGCCGCAAACAAATGACTAACCGTACACTAGTTTATTTAACTATTAATAAAATGAAAACGATTAGTAATGGATTGCCGGTAAATGCGTACAGTTTCCGAATTAATGTATAATAACCACACATTTATTGTGGTTAAACACGACATGTATAGAGTGGTCAAATAAAAGTTCACTATTCGTTCAGTGAATAATTACTACACATTTATAGTGAGGAATATAACTTTAATAAATCGATAGATAACGTTATACTGATTTGTTATAAATTAGATTTCTATTCATATAAGCGATTAAATTAAAAGTTTAGAAACTGTGAATAATGTGTTAGTTGTGCGTAATAAGACTGAACCGCATGCCTCAATATACATTAATAAACTTACTAATGCGTAAGATTTTACAAAACACCGTATAAAACATAATATAGCGCCATCTGTGAACAATTAAAGTATTATCTGAAAGAATTACAGTTTATACCAAAATGCTATTTACTGTAAAGTTTACTTATAAAAGTAAACATAAGATTGCACATTACACATATAGTTGGTCTTAAACAAAGCGTTGCACTTAAGGAGGAATTACACTAAATGTGGGGTCGAACTAAAATGTGCGGTCGAACGAAACTGTTGGGTCGCACTAAAATTTTGAGTCACATTAAAATTTTAAGGCGCTTTTAATGGGAGGTTCAAACATGATTTCTGGGAAAATTCCGTGGGTCTCTAGTAGTCTCAAATTCATTTACCAAAATATAGTCTCCATATTTAAATAATTATTTTTAAAAATTATTTCCAAAGATGAATCTTAAACAATTTAAATATAATTCTTTAGAACCTTTATTTTAGTTATCGGTATATTTTAATATACTTTAGTTTGATTTTTAAAAAATCATTAAATAAAGATTTTCAAGGCCTTAGTATAATGAATTTTAACCAGTTTTACTAATTATATTCTTGATAGAAGACTATTGGGGATTTAATTAATTGTTAGTTATTAGCACTTGGCTATAATTAGTGACAATTTCTTTTCGTGTGTTTGTGTACATTTCATTGTAAAGCTGAGTTACTAACGCCTAACACTGTTTAAATGTTAAACTATTTAGTAAAACTGAGAATATTCCATTTAACTTCTCAAATGGGGTGTAATGTGTTTGTAATAAATTATTACAATACCCATACTTTTTTGATAAATTCAAAATTTTCTTATAGCAACAAATGTTTAACAACAAAAATGGAATTACTATAAAATTTTTACAAAAGCTTTTTATTGAAAAATTTATGTAACAACAAATAAAAATTAGTTATTACGCAAGATATCAGTTAAATTTGGCCAAAATTTTAAAAGATTATTGTTTAAATTGGTTGAGATTTATGAACGGTTTTGTTTGATGAAAAAAATTGCATATTTTTATAAATTTTGTTGACACTCATGAAATTCATCGATGTAAATGAACTTTTACTTTTGTGAGAGTAAGACAAAGGAAGAGATGATTATTTTAATATATTTTAAGTAAAGCTTCAAATGCTAGCATTTGCTACTTTTTTATTTTTAAAGTTAGCACCATATAATTTTTTATAAGCTTGAATCACATTTTAAAGTGGAGTCGTTTTAGCCCTATTAATAAATGCTGATTTTACTATTTTTAATCATAAAAGCAATAAATGTTTTTTTTTTCAAAAACTGCTTTCCCCTAAAATTGAAAATTTGACGTTTAAATCCAATGAATTTTGCTAAACCGTTCAAAAAATCTAAAGGAACTTTCATAATAAATCAATTTATTTTAATAAATATTTTAAAATTTTATTTCTTTTCAAAAAAATACTAAATTAATACTCGATCGATTATTTAAAAATCACAAGATGTAATTAGTTTTATTTTGAGAATTATGAATAAGTCTTTATTTTATATGTAATATCAATTAAAAATAAAAGTTATTTTTGTAGATTATAACTAGAGTCGCCAAATTCAGGACTAAAAACCGTACATTTTCAGGAAGGAAAAAGGAAAAAAGTTTGAATTTTAGGATTATTCAGGATAATCAAACAAAAATGATATTTGGGAGTAAAAAGTAGTTTAAAACACAATTTTGACGTTTTCTGATGGTAATAAAATTAGATTTTTTCAGGAGTTTTCAGGAAAAAAGTAGTAAAATTCGGAACTTTCAGGAACAACAAATGGATCTAAAAATTCTTATTTTTATATGATTCTTCCACATTTGATAATATATTAATTATAATTTTGTCCAGAAAAAAGAAGGGTTTCTTGAATTTGGCGACTCTAATTATAACGTTAATTATACAATTTTGAGGCTCTAATAATAAGGATAAAATAATTCTGTGATACTTTATTGTGGAATTTAAGTATAAAAGAATAAAGATATACACTCAGTTAGGGATGGAAAAAAGTTCAAGGTGAGCTTAAGCTAACTTGAGCTGAGCTGAGATTAAAGCTCGATTTATTGAAGCTCAGGAGCTTGAAGCTCAAGCTACAAGCTCAACGTTAATTTAGCTTAGAAAATTAAGCTCAAGGTTGAAGCTCAGGGCATCAAGCTTATTAAGCAAATAATTCAACAAAACAATTACGTTTTTATTAACTTATTTTAAATTATTTTAAATTATTTTCATAAATTTTTTTGCTTGGCATAATTGAGCTTTTTGCCATCTCTACGTTCAGTAAATCACAGCAATCAATAGCTATTTATAATTGCTGTTAATTCATAATGGTGTATGCGTTTAGCTTTATTATTTAAATACAATTAATCCTAAGTTGTGAACTCATTAATAATGTTTGTTCTAAAAATTTTAAAATAATTCTTTAGTAAATTTATTCTAAAATAATTTAAATTAAATTATAATGTTAGAAAATCTTTAAGAAATAGTTATTCATAAGCTAAAAATAACACTTAAGAGTGTAATTTAGTCAATTATTGGCATAGTTTTAAATTAGTATCACATAATCTTTTATCTTTAGAAATCGGCATTTTTGTTTATAATGAGTAAAAAACAACTATACAAATATAAAATTAATTTGCATAATACGAATTTCTTTTTTCAAAAATTATTTGACTGTATTAACATCTAAATTAAACAATTGGAGTGTAAAAATAAATTCCCGGTATATAATGCGAATAATTTAGGTTTCTATCTATTTATTAACGTTTATTGAATTAGTAATAAAACAGATTTTTCTTATTTGCTAAAGTGTTTATAAACCAAATGCGTTTTCGTTTAAGTAATAGGACTTCTCTTATTGCTCCATAATTTACCAAATTTTTCGACATACGACTGCAGAGTATACTGATTACTCGCAACTGGTGTTACGGCGGAATAAAGAATATACAACTGAATACAGATTTAAGATTAATCTAAGAATATATGTTCAGCGCTTGTTAATTAAATCTATAGGCTTCTAAATAAACGTAAGATTTTGGCAAAGTTGCTATAAATACATGCTGCCATAGTGTTTTTAAGTCGAAAAATGAAACTAATTTATTTTAGCTAATTTATACGATCAAACAATTTTTTACGAATGCATAATTTATTATGTGATTGGATCTACTATTAGTTCTGCGTAATTATTCTTTAGTGGTATATAAATTTTTTTATTTTCAAAAGAGTGATTAATAATTCATGTTTTTTGAAACATAAAAAACTTTTGCACTTAAAGTTAAATGCACTTTACATTGAATTCGTAGTCTTAAATTCAATAGATTAGTAAATCGCACTCAGCATTAGAAGTGCTATTTCTATTCATTTTTAAAAAGTTTTGTTGAATTTAAAATTACAAATGTAAAGTCGTTTCGTTTTAAAACTTAGTCTCTATCGAACTACAAGTTCACATTGATTTAAAAATTTATTTTCATTGTACCGTATTTGGATTAAGATTCATTTCTCGCGAATTTTGATTTTCATTTACCCATTTTTCTTATCTAAAATTATAAATTATAATGATATCGGATTGTCTGATCATCTAAACTTCCATTTTGTCAATTTTTCTGAACGTCCGTCTTTGCGTTCTTCATATTAATCAAGGAATTTAACTAAAATTTTATATAAAATAAAGTAATAAAGTGACAATGCATGATATCTGATCATCGCTTATTGCATTTAAAGTGGCAATTTATAAATATATTTATATAAAACTTGAATTTTAAATTAAATTTGCAATATTATTTAAATTATATATCAGATTTGATATTTGAAAACATTGGAATATTAACAGAACAAAACTACATATTCATAAAATAATATTAAGGAAAAGGTACGAGCGATCTTAAAAATAACCAAAATAAATGGAAAACCAGATATTAAGACCGATTCTATCTTGTTTTGAATTGAAATGGATTTTGATAATCATATATATATTGTATAAATCAAAAATCATTAAGCTTTAGAATTTCATAAATCGAAACACCATTAACTCCAACTAAATAAAGTTCAATATAGCAAATAAAGTATATATAAAGTGATACAGCTGTCGCCGCATTGCTTTGAATGATACGTTAAAAAAATCTGAAAAGAATCAATTTTAAAAAATCATATACTCTTTAATAGAGGTTTATCCTATTTTTAAAACGAGAGATGAAAAGAAAAATCAATAAGCGCTTCATGTGATCAAATTCACGATTCATCGATCAAAATCAACTGTTGCTAAATCGCAGAAAAAATTATATCTATTGATAAAACCGTTAATCACTTATAAATTTTCGATTTGATTTTCAAATTGTCTGTTTCATTTTTCAAATCAGAATCCAATAAAATGACTACGAATACAAAACGAATAGTAATATCGAAATTAACTACTAATATTTGTTACACTAATAACAGGTTAAGTGAACTTTTTTTACAGTATATAAATCCAAGAAAAGGTGTGAACATAAAACAAATGTTAAACTAAAGTCGAAAAAATAACATATATTTCAAGAAAGACACTTCCTATTGAATGGATTTGCAATTTCGCATAATTCTGTGGCTTTGAATTGAAAAAATTGAATTTCAAAATATGCTGAATAGAAATAAACATTTTTTAGTATTGTCAAAAAAATTGATATAAAATATTCTTTTATTTTTGCTTTAAAGGAACTAGTAATTTTTAGCGCATTACCTTAAAACGAATTTTCTACATTTTGAGAATATCTCGCTTATATTTACTTAATATTGTTATATTGTAATATTTTTACAATACCTATAAAAGTAATATGTATGCGCTCAAGTAGTAATAGCAGAACAGTAGTAGACAGCAGTAAGTCCATATAAAAGATACGCCAGCAATGAGAACCTCAGCTTAACAGCTGAAGAAGAATACGAACCACGAAGAACCAGGAGATACCATACCACGTTTCACGTAAATGAAACGTATGTTAAGTATAGGAGAGAATCATTTATAAAACATAAGCACAGGAATACGCTACGGTATAACAACTGCTTTATTCAAACTGTAATTTTTAAGTGATAACATGTTAACAGAAAGTGAAGCATTGAATAGTGAATACAAAACGTGTACTAATTATGATATATTAATAATATATGTATTGAGTATCACTGTATAACATACTATGAATAAAAATGACTAATAATATGTGTAAACAAAACACAAATAGTGTAATGACTAAGGCCAACCAAATTCGGGATCGCCCGAATTGCGATAGTTTATATAAACCTTCGGGACACTTATATAAACAGTTTATATGATAAATCAAGTAATTTAAACCATACTTATTTTGCCCGAATCCCCCGAATTAGCACTTTTTGCCCGAATTCCCCGAATATGAAATATTAGCCCTAATTACCCCGAATCATTAATTTATTTAAGAAAATATCGGTTTTTTTGTTTAAATTTGAGAAATATATTTAAAATTGAAAAATTTATGTATTAAATCCGATGAATTTTTGTGACCCTCATTATTTTTTTTGTTAAAATAATAAAATTAATCGTTGGTATATATCAAGTTTTTGATTAAGCTTTTTAGACTACACCAAAAACAAAATTTTTTCAAAAAATTTTTAAAAAGATTTTTGAAAAATCTTTTATTTTGTTAATTTTCTTACTGTTTTATTATTATTTGTAGCTCTAATTTTCCCCGAATATTACCTTTTTTATGCCCCGAATTTGGTTGACCTTAGTAATGACTTAGAGTCACAACACCACACGTAAGAAAGAATAGAAATCATTTGGAAATAAGTAGAATTGATCAGCAGTTTAGTGCATCAGTTATTTTTATTAATTCTTAAATAAATCTACTTATTTGTGACAGTTATATATTTATATCAAAGCTAACGCTCGAGCGCTGAGAGTCAATTTAAATGAAGTGTCGGTTAAACATATTTAATCTAAATTAGTATAAAATTATTTTCAATAATAAATCAAAATTAAGTTCAAAATTATAAAAATATTTTGGTAAAACCTTAAAATATTTTTATTTAATTATAATTATGCTAAAGTTAATTATCTTATAAATAACATTTTAATTTAAATAATCCAAAAAATTTTCAAGTTAGATCGCTCTCACGACACAAAGCTCGATCTGTGAAAATTCAACACTCGAGCGTTGTGTTCTTTAAAATATTTAAACAATTTATTTTAAAGTTTTCATGAAACATTTTCTGTACTATATTTTTGAGTACATCTTTTTCTTTCTATCTCTCCTCATCTCCTCATATACATACACATACGCATACAGAGAATATATGAACGAATCAATCCGTTAATTAACTTACTCTGCATAAACAAAATTATGTAATTAACCGTAAGTGTCACTCATTATCAATTAATACATTAAAAGCACTATTTTTATTTAGAAATATTTTCGTAACTAAAAATTTACATAAAAGCATAAAAATACGTCATATCCATAATTTTGTTAGAGAATAACGATCGGGAAAATTGAGTAAAATGCAAACTTAAGATTAATAATATTGCATATAACGCAAAATTAAACAAATTTCCTAAACAAAAGGAATGAAAAAACTAGTTAAGTTTTTTATATTACCATATTTATAAAGCAACAAAATATACTGTAAAATAAAAATGGCACTTATATGTTGTAATTGAAATATATTGTATAATAAGGTTTCATAATGAAAAATAACATACAAGCATATCATAATAATATATTTCGTAATGAGTCTCAATTCATTTTATCACGTATACCTGGAGAATATGCATTTTTTGTTAACACAATTGTAGTGCAAAAAGTTTCTTTCCATATAAGGAAAATAATGGACAATGAAAAAAATAAATTCGTATTATAAAAAAAACAATTTACTTGTTATTCTGATTAATAATACAAAAACTCAAAATCTTATAATATTCTGTGAAATGTGATCCTCAACTGACTCTTGTGAAAGTTAATATAGCAAAGAAACTGATAGATTAGCTGATGAAAAGTAAAAATACTTAAAATTTTTATAATATATTTTATGTACATTTAAATATTTTGAGTTATTAAAGAACTAATTTATACGAACTAAGAATACAATATTATTTTTTATGAGATTAATTTTTAGTACAAAGGAGCTATTGGATTTGGGATGTCTGTCTGTATTTGCTCACACTATTTGTCAGTCTATATATATTACGATATTTTAATCTTTATATGTATTAAAAGTTTTTGCTTTTCTTTATATTCATTAAGAGAATTATAAAAAAATGGCATTAAAATAGTCTAAAAAGATAAATAAATAATGAACAAAAATAGGTCAAAAATAGTCTTAAATGCCTAAATATCGTTGTAATATTTAAAATCCGAGTCAAAATAGTCAAACAGCGTCAAAAATGGCTTTATAATATAAATTTATGGCGAAAAAGCAAGAATATTTAACTATTTTGGGTATTAATTGGCGGTACAATTAGCAAACGGTTCTATTTGTAATACTGCTGACACGCTTTTATTTGATTCTGTGAGTATCCGCTATACCGGTACAAGGAGAGCCACGTACACTTCACTGAAGTAATATTTACAACATTGTATTATAATTATATAAATTTTTTCAATGAAAATTGTTTTTTAAAACCATTATATGCTTAAAAAATCAAAGTGAAATATAGTTGGCTAAGAATATAATCATTAAGAAAATGCTCATAATTAATACATAAAAATATTTTATTGTACTATTGAATTAACTGAATACAGTATATGATACAAAGTGAGCTCATTACGAATGTTCATTCTCTATCTTGTTTTATTTAGAAATGCTCAAAAGCAAACTAAAACATATCAATAATATATTCGACGACTAATCGGATCAAAATATTATATAGAAATACATTATCATAAGTTTTATGTCGACACAAACAAAAAAAATCTGATTAATATCTCATTTTTAATCTGATAAAAATCGATATATAATATAATTTTAGAAAATTCAAAATTCCAAATTGATTAACAAACCTCTTAAATTGATGATCTTTCCCTGTCTGGAAATATATTTGCCAATTCGAATGTAGACGAAGCAGGTTAGTGACAGTGGTATCAAATACTGCGTTAGAAACACTTCAATGCTCAATATAAGAGAAATATTATACTCCGATTCAGGATACTCGACACGGCATCTCACAAATGATTTATACGTGTAAAGTTCAACGGTTTTGTTGAAGATAGAGGTGGGGATAGCGAATAGCGCTGATAGAATCCATATAATTAAAATAATAAACCATAGATAGTGACGTGATATCGATGCGGCGTTCAAAGAGGCAACGCTTCTTAACCGATATATAGCTATAGCAGCCATTGTAAAGCTGGACACGTATACCACCATAACTTGAACAAATGGTACTAAAAAGCACAGTAATTGACCGAAAGGCCATTCATCTTTTAGTAGTCGGACGACGTTGAATGGTATATTAAATATTGTCATTAATAAATCAGATGATGATAATGATAGGATTAGAGTATTGGTTTTGGTCATGTTTTGAAGACATACGCGACAAACCAGACAATTGCCCAAAAATGACACCAAAACAATGAGAGCGTAAGCACAGCTCACTATTACGTTACGGTAAACTTTTCGTCGCTCTACTCCTTCGTCAGGAACGTATCCAATCAGTTCAACCAATTCTTCAATCGTTAAATTTCTTAGTAGTGATTCGATATTCGCCAGAATTGAATCATTCATTATACAATTCATTTAACGCCAAAATAGGTTTTCTAAATGTTTTTTTTCGTTAATATATTACAATTCAGTATAAATTCTGTTGAATTTTGAAAATTTTAGACAAAAATTTTTGTGTAATTATAAAATTGAAGATTTTTTAAAACAAATCCTATAACTATACTACCGTATAATTAAGTTTCGTGAAGTATCGTTCATATAAATTCGCTAAAAGTGGTTCAAATAACAACTGCATGAGAATATAAAATATCGGTTCGTGCGCTGATCATCATATGATCATATGATCATACGAACCAAACTGTGAGTTAATGCGCAATGAAAGCGTGTTGAATATATCCATAATATATAAATTCATTCTTTATTTTTCTTTGCTGCTTGTATTAAAGATTAGGTTTAGGTTACAAAAAAATTTGGCTTACTTTGCCTTAAATAAAAGGTTTAAAATATAGTATGTTATGTGGTTTGATAGTCTATACCACTTTTAGAAAAAACAACGTTGCTCTTCAACTTACAGAATAAACAGGTTGTTCATCATCTAATTAAATGTCTAAACGTTGAAGTTTTATATTAAGACTTTTACTATTTTTGGAATTGGCATTGTCTGGCAAACCAAAATTATATCTGTTTAAACCTAAATTATTAGATAAATTTATGCAATTATTAAATAAACTGCGGACAAGATTTTGAATTAATCAATAAATATCATAGAAAC